>JANKKI010000012.1:1177500-1370025 GCA_025175665.1 Cinchona pubescens
TAAGAGATAAAATTTCTTTAATTGATAAAATTAAAGAAATCAATTAGTGATAATTAGGAGAGTAAATTATTTTTTAATTAATCTGATTGACATAGACTTTCTTTATCCGAAGCATCACATTGAGCCTATAAAAAGGAGGCTAGTCTGACGAGGAAAAATTTTCAAGAACAAGAGAAGTACGGAGGGGAAGTAACTCAACACTTTAAAAAACAAGATCTCTGTACGTGGGAGATCAACAAACACAACAGTAAGGTACTATATCTTCAACACCAAGAGAAAGTCAAGTTCTGCAATAATTCAAACACATACACTCCAAAGAGCAAGACTTTGAACATAGGAGATCAACAAATACGACTACAAGGTGCTGCATTTTCAATACCAAGAGCAAGTCAAATTCTACCACAACCCAAACACATGAACACTTCGAAGAGCAAGACTTCAAATGTGGGAGAACAACCAACACGACCATAAGGTGCCATACCTTTAACACCAAGAACAAGTTCTTCAACAAAACAAGGACATCAACACTTTGAATAAGATCAACCAGTATGAGAAACGAAATGTCATATCTTCTATGACAATCCAAGTTTGTATGATTCCTCAACACCATTTCAACCAGGATCAAGTTTCAAACTCTCCATGTACATATCCTTTATCGATTTTTTCCACAGGAAATTAAAAGAACTCAAAGTTCAAGATCAACCCTATCTTGACTCTCAAGTTGTTGTCAACACATTGATGTTTCAAAATCAAATTTGTCTCGACCTTTAGATCGTCATCAAATTTAGAGTTCGAATAGGAAGAATGCCAATCAAAACTTATGTTCTTCATCAGCTGTGTGTCAAATGAGATCTCACTCCCTCGATTTCAACTACTGCTCTCGATCACTTGCATAAAAGAATTAAAAAGCCTCACCAACTATTCAAGATCAAGCTACAAAACTAACTTTTGAATTGTCACCAAATTCGGAAATGGAATAAAAAGATTTGCACCTTGTAAACGGTGTTAAAACTATAGAGATTGTAACCCACTTTCTTTAAATAAAAGAAAAAAGTAATAATAATAAAATTATCATTTTCTATATTTTATTTCCCGTGGATTAATTTCAAGCACGAAATTTATGTATACACTTGCAATATGTGTTTTCTATTCTGCCATGTCCCTAGTGAAATATTTGCAGATTTTGGCAGCCAATTGGAAAATGCACATCAATACATAGTGAAATCTTCGCAGATTTTGGCAGCCAGTTGGCAAATGCACATTATAACATTAGAAACTGTTGGCTGGTGAAACCAAAAATATATATAGGAGTATATATTTAACTTGTACATAGTAGATTGGGCAATGAATAGCAGAGAAGGCATCCATCAATTCCAGCAACTACCACTTCAAACATACATATCAGCCTTCATTCAGTGCCAAATAATGTCTATAAAATCAGCAAACCACCACAAAATGGACAATGACACCAATGATTTTAACAAGCAAATAGAAAATAATTGTCAAACTTCCAACCCAAACAAAACCCGAGTTGCATTTACCATTGTTTGCATAATGGGAGTACCATTCTAGCAACAGGGGGGAGCCAAAAAAAAAAAAAAATCTGTATAACACTAGTACTTGAAAAACTCAGCACCACACAATATGAAACATGAAAAACTTGATGCATCAAAGTCTAGCTGCATTTTAATACCGTTGGTAAAACCACCCGTCCCAACACAATGGGAACCAAAACTCACAAAACATATCCCCCATACCACATTTGTACAAAGGTCTGATGCTCTAGATACAGGTCAATGAAGTAAATTTTTTGATAGGAGACTAGTTTTGAGCAATACTGCCAAATATCGAGACATGCACTACACCTTGAAGCCTGGACAAAAAATGGATTTTACATAATACCATTAAGGGCAAACTGATCCACATTCATGGCGATCCTAGGGGTCACTTTCATCCTTAAGTCTTTGCGAAACATCCTGACGCAGCATGTCAATGAATTCCTGCAAGACCAAAATAATGATGTGGATAGATCTGAATTCTTTACCATAATCAACAGCAAAAGCACAAGGTTGTAAAACAGATACAGCATGCTTACATTAGCAAGGCCCTCCTCGCTGCATATTTCATTCACAACATTTCCCTGGCCATTGTCACCATCATACAAACGCACAGCATTTTCAACTACTGAGCGGAAGATTTCTTCTGGAGGACTTGATAGTTCAATTCCCCGAGCCACTTGTTGGATGTCAATCTGCAGGGAAAAAATTGTGCACAAAGATTTGGCTTCATAATCAAAAGGAATTTCACGAAGACCAGTCAACAACTGGAATGTCATAAGCTCGGAATTGTTGTGGAGTCAGAGGATATATGAAGCAAGACTACCAAACTGAATAGTAGATCAAATCAGCAATATACTAAATACAAGATAAATTTGGGGTTTGGTTTCCAATCAGAATAATACAGAATCAACGAGCACCACCTACAATTCCAATGATACCTTGGAGGAAAAGTGTCATAAAATGATAAAAGATATCAAAACCAATGCTACCCCAAAAAAAATAAAAAATAAACAATAGAAATAAATTTAAAAAATAAAAAATAAAAGGCACACGCTATAGTGTATTACGTCACCACTTTAGGAAATTTTTATATGGTTCAAGCCTTTCTTCCAAAATCTCCTTTTTCAAGAATAAACCAAACCAATGTCACAAAAAATAAAAATGCACGTGCTATTTCTTATGCAACTAATTTAGGAAATTTTCATACGGTTCAAGCCTTTTTTTCCCCCTAAATCTCCTTCTTTTCAAGAATAATCAACAGATCTCCTAGCTAACGCCTTGAGTGAGAAATATGATAGATTCCATACTCCCAAAGGACAAAGTAAAATTTTTATGAAGGAAATTAATCAAAATAAAATAATTAATAGTTCAAATCTGCAGCCGCCAGAATTTGACACAGTCAGTTCATAGGTTCAATACATTGTATATCCATCCATGTTGATAACTCAAACGAGTAACATCCAATTTATACTATTAAAATAAAAAAGAAAACAAAATAAATATATATCCTTAAAAAGATCATTTAATTGACAGAGTCCACCCACCACATCCTATTATTAATTTCTATTATACAGTTCTATGAAACCAAAATGTGTTGATACTGAAGTTATCTAATGATTCAAGAAAGGTTGATGATTTGGTAGCTGGACAATAGATTGACCAAAAAGAATAAAATCCTTCCTTTCTGTAAATGTCAAGAAATTGAAGAAACAAAAACAGATCAACCAACAGACATGAAAATATAAACATATGCTCTGCTGGTGAACATCATCAAATGTTTGAGAGTAGTACCAAACCTCAGAATTTTCAACAGTGGATACAACATCCCTGGATCTACCGTCTGTGAGATCAGGGACCCCGGCAAGGGTTGGTGGGGGGCCAGTAGAAACACCGCTAAGAGCTTGAGAAACAATTGGCATCATTTGCTGGATCATTCTTGACAAATCAAAGCCACCACCTTGACCTCCACCCAAACTGGAGAACATGTTTCCAAGGTCATGATTGTCGATCTGTTGAGCAATTTGATTGACTGTATTTTGCATGGCTGGGCTCTGAGTCAGTTGTTCCATCAGTAATTTCTGAGCAATGTTCCTCAATGCATTTGGTGAACCAATACCAGTTTGCTGGGAAACCCCGGCCAATAAACCATTCAAGGAAGGGCTTTGAAGGACCTGAGACATAGCATTGGCTACACCAAATTGGCCATCAGCATTTTCCTCTGTAGCTGGTACAGTATCCATCACTAAGCCAGCAGGTTGGGACAACTGTCCTGAAGCCTGGGTATTCACATTGCTTCTAGCTGCAAGTGAGGCAAGAGATTGCAAAACCTGTTGCCCTGCTATTCTAGGTTGTTCAGTCTGATTAGAAGTGACCAAAGAACTATCACCACTGTTGCCTTGAGATTTTGATTGCCTAGTTCGCCTCTGGTTAAAGAGTTGCATTTTAAGATTGTAAGCCAATATACACAATAAACATTCAAAACTTCAGAGGATCAAACAATATAAGAAATTACATACTGATAAGAATTCACCTTTGCAGTAAATACCTCAAGTCGATTCTATAGAAGTGTTGTTCTATAGTATCCAGGGAATTTATATTCTGGTTAGTTCCACGATTTCTTTTCTGTCCCCCCATTAAGAACCTCACCCCAATTTCTTCTTTCTTTTTTGCAACTCTGTTCCTCCAACCATCCTTTTGCTCATTTTAACAGGCACATCCCATTTCTTCAAATGAGTCTAATTTATGGTTATTTATATCATTTGATTGACGCTACCTTTTGACACATTGATCATTTCTTTATAATCTCTATTTTTCTCTAATTACACATTCTCTTACTCATCCCTACAGAATCCACCATGTATAAGGAAAATAGTTGACATTATATCATGTCAAGCAGAGAAATAATCAACTGATGATAACCAGTTTTTGTATCAAGAAACTAACATCATGGAGAACAATGCCAAGTAACCAATTTTATTAGTTGCCGAGGAGTCAGCAAACCAGACTCTACATTTGGCAACAAAATAGAAGAGTTTCGGATAACTGCTCCATTCCTCCACCAAATAAAGAGTACAAATTGTACCCATACGTAATGGTGCTCTGCATACACAAACAGTAACCTACCATGGGTTGCAATCCTCCAAGGCCCAATCCAAGAGGAGTGGTGGAGGAACCACCAGGAGTATCCATGCCCTGGCTGGAACTAGAAGCCACTTCTACATTGGCTACCTGTGGGGTGCTTGATGGTTCATTAGAGCATCCAACTGAACTGCTCAGCGGTTGGGCGTTTGATATCACATTAGCACCATTATCCTTGCTATCATAAGTCTCCTGGCATGCAGGTTGATTGTGTAAGTTAAAAGATGAAATCTATCACAGAATCAGAAAAAGTGTAAATCACAGCTGGTCGTGCACACAAGAGAGACCTCACGATTTACCGTATTAGAAACACCAGGAAATGGTTGGCTGTTCCCAAGTCCGTTGCTGGATGAAATATTCTGCTCATTGCTCCTAATATCACCAATAGCTTGCTCTTGAAGAGTTGAACCATCTGCTCGAACAAATAACAGTAAGAACAATTTGGAGAGAGAGGGCTTATAAGAAATCCGGCTCACATGATTTAACAAAAAAATACAAAAAGACAAACATATGCAATATCAGAATCCTGTCATCACATGCTAGTCCATACACCTGATGCGGCACTGTGTGCATTGCCAATGAAACTTCTAATTTGTGAATTGACTTCAGATAATACTGTGGATATTGGAAAAAAATCTGGAGGCGGCGGAGAAACACCAACACCGGGCTCTACGGAACCAGACATGGCAACAACTGCAGGTCGTGACGGAACAGCTGTTGCATTGACATTAATCACAGGCTGAACTCGCAATTGACCAGAATTACCGGCACCAGTGCCAGTGCCATATTCACCTTGGGTTCCTTCTCCATTATTTGTCCTAGTTCCAACCCCAGAAACGAAAGGAGTTGGTGTTGCCCCTGGTCACAAGTACAACTATCAGTAAGTTTGTCTAATGGATTATGTAATCAATCAGAGAATCGTGAAGAAACTGTACCGTCGATAGACATACCAGTATGTATATGAATATTTACTGATTCCTTTACTTTTGTCTTGAAAGGTTCCCGATCCCAACAGGTCCAAAAGTCCCAGGATTTGATGGAGCTGAAGCAGAACTACCAAACAGGGAACTGGTTTGAAGAGGAAATGGCTGCAATGGAACAGAGTTTGAAATCATTATTTTGGCAGCTAATGCAAGCAATAAAAAGTTTCAGGGGAAAGTTAAAATTAAAGGATTCCTGTATTGTGCTCAAGCTTTAATTAAGAACCCCTTGGAATATAAGCAGCATGTGAGAGAACTAAATTCAATCACTTTAACAGTCTTTATTTGAGTACATTTTCGATGGAACCTAGTTTCACATCTTTTCAGCATTATTCAGTTTGACAGTAATTCAGAAACTTTGCTGTTTTGCAGGAATCTATTTGACTTGTGTTGACAATTTTAGCCTCTAGTCTTAGAGTCAAATCAGAAATGCTCCCTTGACTTGGATTAGTATTAGTAAGGAAATCTTATATACTGTTGTAAGAGTAAATCCTTGCAAGGTAGAAAAGAGAGGCTTAAAAGTGTATATTTAATGTATGCCCATTCCCAAAAAAATATTTGAGCTAATAACATTTCTAGATCTAGGTGATGCCTAAAGGTTTCTAGGAGTGATTCATATTGTTTCTTTATATCTTTTCTTCGTTTTGTTCTCACTTGTACCATGCACTAGAAATCCTTAAAATACTGCAATTGCCTACATTTACTTTTGCATTGAAACACACAGCAGAGAGAGATCCAGAAGGGGGGGTGTGCAGAAAAGGGGGAGGAGGAACACATATACTCTACAAATCCCAAACAATGGCTAAAGTAATCGTATCCTTCAAGCACAAAAGTAGATTGGAACCCAGTAAGGATTGAACTAGAAACCATTAACCCAATTAACTAGGTTAAAAATGTTTAACAAACCTGAACCATGATTGGATTAGGACCTGATGGAGATATGTAAACTGCAGGTCCAGTATTGACATAAGATTCGGCCTGCAAAGTACTTAAAAAACTGAGTAACGCACAATTCAACATAAATTATTAGATACTAAACAAAAAACAAACAATCATACCGGGGATTGTCCCATTCGCAGAGTCAACATTGTTCTCCCAAGCTCTAGAAGAAGAGCTCCTAAGTGTTGCATTGCAACACCCACTTGCACTGACTCGGACTGAATTTGTCCCCTTACACTTGGATCATTAGAACCTGCCTCCTGCTCCAAACGTCCTGCCACATGCTACATTGTTGCAGCAGGTTATAAACAACAGAAAATCAGAAAATAAAGTAACAGACTCATACACATACACAAAACTCAAACAATAAGATGCCTGGTAAATAATTTCAAAAAACATAATAAAAAAAAATTCCCCATTGGAACCATGTCAAATGCTCTACTCTTTTTTCCCTCCAGCAACTGTGTGCCAGTAACCATGAATGGGAAACTAAGATGATTTTTGATATATATTAGCATCAATTAAAATGAAGAAACATACAAGTCCATCACTATGGCCAATAAGTCATTTTTTATCTTTAAAATGTAGCTGAGATTTTAGGAAAATATATAACAAAAGATGACCATTAACTCTTTCTCTGCCCAATTGTATGATTATATTTCAGTCCAAATGTATCACTTATTCCAAGTCTCCAACTGATACCTACCGTTGACCTTTGATAACAATTTCCAAGTGTTCGATGAAAGAAGAGGTGCATGGTAGATTTATAGTATTATTGACACTAAGCTTAAAAGTATGTAATATTTTAGCGGGCATATCAGGGAGTGATGAAAATGTTTTTGTCAGATAAATAAAGACAAGTATTTGCATATGCATTCGTATAAAGAATATCATATAAAATTATAACACACATCGACCTTTATCATGATGTACTAACTGGAAAAAAAATGATTATAGATGTTTAGTAACCGAGTTGACGAAGTCACCATGATAAGTAAGCACATATAGTCAAGGAAAGAAAAAGCACAAGTGCACAAATAAACAATCACATAAGAATATCATTATCAACTAAGATTATTCCATCCACATAATACCATGATGCATTAGCCAGACAGCAAAATTAACAATTGCTGTTTACTGACTCGGGGGTCAAAGTTACTGCAACAAGTAAGCATATCCAATAAAAAGAGAGAAAGCTATGCACAACTAGACAGCAGAAGCAAACTGCACTGGATCAAGTGCATACAGATAATGCTGATATTGCAAGACCGCCAATAAGACGCTGTGTTTGTTGCATAGCTATACTCAAAGCCTCTGGTGTTGGAACACCACGAGAGTTTGAAGGCAACTGAGTTGGGTGTGGATCGCTGGAGACATTAGATGATTGGCTTGGCTGATAGCCTAAAATAAGAAGGCAAATCAAAATCAAATTAGAAGTCATTTGAACAGAATCAGATCCGGAAGACAAAAAAGTTAAATTTATTACCATGCTGTGACATTGCCTGCTCCATGCGATTTACAAACTCATAAATTGTGTTCAGCGAATCAGGGATGGGCTACCATGTAAAGAAGAAAAATATGTTAACTTCCTCATATGAAACAACTCTAAAGAAGTACTTAGGGCAATATACCATATTAAGTGAAGGAAGAGCAATAGCAGCACCAAGGGGAATTTGATTAACATGAGGCATAGATTGACCAACAAATGGCTGTCCAGACTGTGACTGGTTTCCCGCATGACTTTGGGTGCCAGCATCATTTATTGTTCCTTCTGTTGCACTTCTCTGGGGCACCTGAGTGTGAGCATTGAATATACACAAATTAATTAACCATTATATGGACCGACCATGCATTAAGGCTGCAATGACATGAAGAGTCTAAATGTATTGAAGCCCGCTATCACGAATAAACATAATTATTAATTATATAAAGAAGAGAAATGTTCTACAAATTCTGAAATAAGCTTTCGCTTATAAACATCAAAAGATTTAATTTGGAATAATGCATGATTTAGCTTAGGGTGAATTATACTAATACCCTGAGTAAGTGAACAAAGAAAGAGAACTCACCTGCATACTAGGTTGTGGACCAGGCTGGCTTCCCAATTCCAATAGAGTTTAGAACAGCCCCAATAACCTAGAAGAAGAAGAGAAGAGTTATGGGGAGGGAAGGAGGGACAACAACAACAGTAGTAAGAAGCTTATCTTCCCATCCATGTAATTAACCAACCTATACAATGATGAAATTCACTAGTACAAGTATACGGCCCGTACCCTGCTTATATCTGGACCGACATTTTCCCCTTGTTCACCAACATTAAAGGTCCCTAGAACGACACTATGTGATATTTGTCCCACACGATTGCGTGCACCACCTACACCAGCTTCTTGTCCTATAACATTTACAAAAAAATACTATAATACACAAAAAAAAGTAGTGCCACTGGAAAAACATTGAAGCTCACAACTGAAAAATACCCAACATGAACAATTACTAGCTCTTCCAATGTTGTTTTTTACCTGCAGTCCCATTATTTGAACTGGCTGAAGGTTGTGGCTGAGTCGGTTGTCTCTCTACTAAATGTAGTGTATGCCCATTTTCCACATGTATCTATAGTAGAATCAAGGTTTAACATGGAACCACATTTAACAATATGCAGCTTGAATGTGCAGATCATTGATATCTAAATTCTCCAAAGAAATAATGATCGCCCTTGAGGAACCAATATTGTTCATTAATGGTAACTTTTCTCTCTCTTGACGCAGCAGCAATGTTCATAAGAGGAATAGGCAATGAAAAAGGGAAACACAATCCCGAGTCATGGTCAACAAGCCCCAACCAAAACTAGTTGACAGTAGGAAAATTATAAAAGAAGGACAAACAGCAAGACAATAAACTAATCTAGGTACAATGACATCCATACACAAATTAGACTCCCAAAACACGTACAACTCTCCAGCCCCTACAGAAATATCCGTAATACCCAAGCACTAATAAATATCCCAAATGAAGAAAATTAAACAAATGAAGTTTATTTTGCAATAATTTCTTAAACACAAGATGAATAAGGAAAAGCTAGGCAATAGAGGTTGGGAAATAAAACCATAAGATTATAAAAAATAAAAATAAAAAATAACCTCTGCCCCTACCCTCTAGTGACTCGAACCCATGACTAATAGTTTATAGGAAAAGCGTCTTACCACCTAAGTTAAAGCCGTGCATTTAAAGGTTATGGAGAAGCACAATTAATAACCCTTCCTATAAGATGGCATGTAGTAGAGGTGGGGAAATTAAGCCGTGAATTGAAAAGTAATGGAGAAGCACAATGCTTGAAACTTCCAATTTTATAGCTTCTTAAAGCTACAAAATAATTCAAAATGTTAATACTCCCAAGTGAATGTAATATCAACTCAAAGCACAAAGACGACTTAATCAAGCATGTAAAGAGAATAGTGGATGTTCATTCTAGAAGAGAAGCAGCAAGGTGAATGAAATTGGTAGATCCTTAGAGGCCACAAACTTGATCCCACTTTAGATAACAATAAAGTAAATAATGAGCATTGGCTAGAAAGGATACAATATTCAGAAAGAAGGTGATCATCCTTCAAGACTCACAAATGCCCCTAAAAATAAGTCGTTGCTGTTCTACTGGAACACCAATTCGACTGGCTATTTTCTCCTTGAATGCTGAAACTGGCGTCTGAAATCATATAAATTTCAGGCATATTACCCAACAAATTCAAAATTTATCAGAAATATGAAAGATAAAATTTTTGAAGTTTCCAGGTCAAAAAACCGATCAGCCAAAATTTTCACGCTTATGAATATACTAGCTGAATTGAATTTTTGGTTGCATTCTTCTTTTGAAAGAATAAAACTTTATGTTGGGCATATACAGTAAGGAAATCAACATTCTTTAGTATAAACAGGGAGAAAAATCAGGGTTCTTAGCATATGCAATGGAAATAAACTGCTGCATGCCAATTTTGGTAACCAAATATTAGAGGGTGACAACAATATACATTCTTGTCTGCATGAAAACTGTAAATCCGGGAATCTAGTGTCTTGATGTTCAACTCCACAGTTGATTCAGGACTTCCAGTGGAAAAATCAGTTGGTTCACATATGCTTGACCCTCCAACGGGTTGCTGATCTGCCATTTAACTTGATAAGGAGCAACTGCAAACCAAAAGTACATAATCAGAACGAAGAAAAACTGTGTAATATCAATGTGAACTAACAAAAATGTAAGCAAAAGGCTTTTATGGGCAGTTCAATTAGTCAGTTTATTTTTTATCTGGAAGTTTAGAATATGAAGGAAGTAACCCATCAAAAACAATATGATAAGTTAGAATACCGCACACATTAGAAAACATCAACACTTAGTATTAATCCTTTCGAAACTAGTAAGTTCTTCACCATGGCATGGATGATGATGCCCTATAAATGCTTTCCATTAACACAAACTTGGGGTAACTTCATTTTCCAATTATGCACCATAGATTATAAAAACATTTTCAACATTTTCTCAATAATCTAACTTCATGTGACAGAAGATTGTCATATTTTCTCTCAAATTGAAAAGTGTTCATCAACCAACATCCTAAACCACTTAGGTTGAAATCAGTAGAGCCTGGCCTTCGAGTCTAGAGGTACACTCAGTCACAATGATTGGCATATGAAGCAGTCCCTCCAAATATATGTATGTATGGAAGTGCAAGCTACAAAGCCCAGAAGTAGTTTCACCTTTTACCACTTCTAAACGCACAACCCCATTTTTTTTCCCCATCTAACAATAAAGCTATTTAACAAATCTAAAGAACAAAATCATCCACATCGCTACCACCACAACAAAATAAGCAACCTTGTTAAGATAATTATCCTATAATAACACCTCTCCAATCCCTAATCCCTCAAACAACGAAGGGTTCAATGCATTAATCTAAACATTAGGAGATAAAAAATTACAACAATTAAAACCAAGTTCGCGATAATAACTAAAGTGAACTGCTATACTCTTTCCAAGCATAATCTACATCTTAAGTTCATCTTTTACTGGTAATATTTTACCATCGGAAAAGGGTTTTCGCATCTTGGTCCATCCACTAATGTCAGATTAAAAAAAAAAACGAAATGTTTTCTAGGGTTCCAAAAACAAATCCAAATGTACCAATAGAAAAAGGAACATTTTATGTATTGAAATATATTAGGGGAAAATGAAAGAAAGGGGTTAATCAAAAACCTTAAAGATACGACAAGGAAATTGAATGATCGGATAGTGAAAATGAAAGCCGGTGATTACCTGAAACGATCGTCGGCCGATAGCTAAAAAGAGGTATACGAATACGCTGAGACGATGCCAAGACGACTTGGGCGAGAAGAAAATATGAAATATTTCGGGTTTTTCTTATTTTTATTTTTTTTGGAACCGCCTAGCTGGGTTTCCTCGTGAGGACTCACTGTAGCCAATTGCTTCCAGAAGGATCTAGATTCCAGATTCAAAGATTATTACTGCATTTTTTTGTTTTTTTATGTATGTGGGGATATTTTTGTAAATTAGCTTGATATCTGGACTCTATTTTAGTGGACAACCTATTTTCTATGTTTCTATTTTTATGGTATTTAATTTTTAAAAAATAAGATAATTTACAAAATTACAAATTCTATCGTTAACAAAATTATATTAAATTACTAATTATTTAATTTTACATACTCGATCGAATTATATTTTTTATTTTTCAAATTAATGACATGTTGATAATTTTTTATCAATTTATATAAATATAGTGTGTATCTGTATACGTATGCATCTAATGCGGTAATAATGGGTTATGTAAATTTCAAAGAGAAAGTATTTATGTAGAAAATCAAGTGAAGTACAAATGTATGGTTATTTGGGATCTTGTATTTTTTTATTTTTCATGTACATTTAAAAAAATATACTTTGTTGTAATTTTTTAGCTAAATTTAAACATGTACTTAGATAAATTTGTTTGTTTAAGATCAGCTTTATTATACTACTTGTCAAGAATCAAGACAGTTCTAGCAGTTTGTGCTTCTCATATTAGGTAAATACTTAGATAGACCCGATTTTTGACTCTCCTGTAGTGTGAATCTATGACATAAACTGATGTAAGCAATATTTTTTAAATCTAATTTAATTATAATCACAAAATTTACAGGTAAAGTAAAAAACCGGGTCTACCTAAATATTTTCTCTCATATTAACCTTATACAAAACATCCCTTGAGGCCTTTAATAGTTTCTTATCAATTGTTTTCAGCCAAAAAAGTATTTATGTTGTTGCTAATTTACAATATGTAATAGCAATTCACCTGGGTGGAGAATGGAATTTTAAACTTCGATCTTATACTTAATATAATTTTTTCATGTGGGGAAAAAAAAATAGTGTTGTTGATACAAAATTTCAGTAATGGTAAGTACTAAATACAGAATAGTCAAAATGTAAGGTTGGGCGTCGCGTATGGTACCTTCATTGAAAGTAGCTAAAAAGAAAAGGTAGGTTTCAATATTTAAGTAAATATTTCGACAAAATTATAAATTTTAGAGAGAAAAATTAGAGTTTGAACAATTAAAAAAGTTTTTAATGAACTTGTGGTGCCATTTCAATGTTCGACATGTAGCTGATTAGTCATATTGATATTACTTGACCTGCTGGACTTATTTGGACCGTGAAGGTAAATTACTAAAATACCATGATCCCAAATGTAATATTTTTATTGGGTGTATATTTTGACATGATCAGGTATTTAAAAAAAAAAAAAAAAACTGCGGAGGTGGAAAACATGAGACCATAACCAGGAAAAAAAGAAAAAAGGAATCGAAAAAGGAAAAAGAAAAAGTTCATATGGGCTGCTTCCAGCAACGAGCAAAGAATATATGGACCCCTTTGGTTACGGGAGCTGACAAAATTTTGGGCCTGTCTAGAGCACTAATCTTCGAGACACGGACTCTAAACCAATATTTCCATCTGGGGTCAAGTATTATCTGGCTTTTAAGCTCCATTTAGATTTAGATGAATGTTGATATAAGCTATTGGGCCGATAATGGGTGAATGGTGATTGTTATTTGTGTGTCCGCAACTAACAATTTATCCTAAAAGGATACAAGGCTGATAGTGGGTGTTTTTTTTTATTTTTTATTAATATAAAGTTATAAGAGAATTGAGAAAAATACAAAATGAAATTATTCTAATGGATGGAACAAGGACACTTTAGGTATAAAAGAATGAATTAGTGTAAATAAATGTTTTTTAGTCTTTTTGCTTGATAAAAAGGATAGAGACTCGTAAGAACTTTGTGCAAATATCATTTGTCATGTTTTTATTTATTTTTCATTTATTATTTATTAAATGTGGTAAATGATGATCACAAATAGTAATGTTGCTATTTTGAAAATGAAGTACAATTTAGGTGTTAAAGATGTTAAGAGACAAGGTTTATCGCGGTCATTGAATAACTAGTGATTTCATACTAATTGTTCAATAATCAATGAAAGAAATTCATGATGAACCATTTTACGAAAGATAGGGGATACATTTCTTCAAACGAGAATTTTAATTAGTTTTTGAGTAATTACTACAGTGTCTATTGATTATGATTCGAATCATCCAAGTTTTATAACCTATTGGTTATAACTCGAATCACCAACAAGGCTTCTCTCTAAAATTTATGTAGGGAAAATAAGATTTTTTTTTTATTTTAACAAAAGACAAATTGCTTATTTGTACTCTTCAATTTTACATTTTACTTAAAGTGGAATGTTACACATGATAAATTTTCATTTGGATTTAATTTTAGAAAAGTTGGATAATTTTTCATTTATATTTGGTACAAAAGATTGGATAATTTGAAGGTAAAGGTAGTAAATTTGTTGATAAAAATAACAAATTTGTAGGTAGGTAGTTACGTGTACTAGTGATCTATTCATCTTTACTAATTGACCATTAGAATAGTATAAGTATTAATATTCTAAAAATGCTAGTCCAATGTTATCTTTTTCAGACCTTATGTGAAAATTATCCGTAAATTTTGGATGTAGAATGGATTTGTTAATTTATATTTATTCGTATTATTTTAATTTTTTAAAAATAAATTTTTTAAATTTTTTTTTGAAGAATTCATTCTGATATACTCTATCTATTATAGATAGAATGGATTTCTTAATTTATATTTATTCAGATCTATATTACTTTAACTCATTTAAAATAACTTTTTTTAAAATTCTCTAAGGTGACGTGGATAGATGTGTACCAAAGAGGATCCACCTGATCCCAGTGGATCTATTCATATCAAAATTTTCAAAAAAAAATTTTATATGGATTAGATTTATAGTAACATCAAATAGATCCGATATATGATAAATAGAAAAAACATCACACTAAAACAAATATTTATTTTAATGAATTTTTATAATGTAAATAAATATAAATCATTTGAATCCATTCCACCAACAGGGATATGAAAATTTTCCTAAAACTTGATTAGACAACCCTCTTACCAATAAACAAAGTATGTATGGTAGTAGTTCTTACGTCGCCATAGAGTTCAACTTCTAAATAATTAGGTACAATTGACTTATTAGTTGGACAAGAGCTGTGATTGATGAGGATAACTGGTGATTTGTCATATTTTATGTGAGATTGGCAGATTCAAATTAGCGACAAGTACACGGATTACGCATAAGACCAAAGTAAAAGTTTCAGACTATTCTTGTTTATTTAGGCCGCCACCTGCCTTCAATGCCTACAAATTGCTGGCATTGGTAGTCTGCTACAAACAGAAGAAACCTACAAACTCTTTTATCTTTTATTATCACTTTGAAGTACACGCTCAACACACAGCGACACCAATGAGTGAGAAAGTAGTTGATTTCAGCAAAACTTCGGGGAAGCCCATAAGATGCAGAGGTATCTCAAGCTGAAACAACTGAAATTTTCGATTCTTTTTGTGGTGGATTGTTGAGTTTATTTATATATTGATTAGTCAACGCTTGCTTTTTCGATGTAAGAATAATATAATATGGTACTAGTACTTAGTTTAATTGTTTAATAATAATCCCATGGCCAACAGCTGCTGTGGCAAGGGAAGCAGGGGAGCCTTTGGTGATAGAGGAAGTGATAGTGGCTCCTCCTAAATCTGGGGAAGTTCGCATTAAAATCATTTGCACCTCTCTTTGTTTCAGCGATGTTACCTTCTGGAGATTGAAGGTATACTTGTTCTACTCTGCCCAACCCCCCCCCCCCCCTCTTTTTTTTTTTTTGGTTGGGGGGGGGGGGGTAGGGGTTCTTGTTTCAAGAATGCAAGTTAATGCTACTATTGTATTTCAATGAAAAAGAAAGGATTTTTTATTTCCTTTTTTTTTGTGTTTTCCGACTTGAAGGTGCCTCCCGCTTATTTCCCGAGAATTCTGGGTCATGAAGCTGTTGGGTAAGTTCCTATTTCTGCTTTTCATTTTGACTTATCAAGTGTTGATATGCTTTAATTGAATGGAACATTGAGGATTGGTTTTTTGCCCTCTTTAGTTAGTGAACTAAATGGGAAAAATGAGCATCAGAGCTCCACTTATTCCATCCCACATAGGCATATATAGACTTTATATCCAAACTAGTATATTTGGTCCCCTTGGACTACTCAATTATGGATCAAATTGTTTTGGATGCAGTTATTTTGCTTTCAAGAATGTTTATTCTAAGATTTTTTCATGCATTTCTTATAAAAAAGAGGTCTAATCTTTTGCTAGTAAACAATTGCTGAATGGTTAGCAAATGATCCTGTTTCTTCTCACCCTCTCCCCCTCCTGAGTGAGTTTCGGTATCTTAAGAATAACAAAATGCCTTAATCAGTCCGCATTACAGTGCATAAGCCAAATGTTTAGGGAATTGTTGTTCCTTTGAAAGAAAGGTCATCACATAAACATGTTTTTTTTCGTTGTTGCATTGATTACTGGGAACAAAATTGAGTTTCATGCGTTTACATTTTGAATTAGATTGATTCGTCCAGCTTATTTGTTTGCTTATGACGTTTCTTCGTACTTGTATCAAGTCTAACCACTTGCTAGTGGCATGATCCACCATTCTTGGTTATTAAGTGATAGAATTCCTAATGCATTTGTATAAGCAAACCTGGCCTTTTATGGTCACCGACTCCATTTCCTTGTATTTTGACATTGGTACTTTAGTTTGGTTCCTTTCTGAGATAAAGACAAATCTTATCAATGTTTCCATACTTGTACTTTTACAAGGAAATTGTGTCTATGCTTATATTTTCTTATGCTGTCATTAATATATTTATGCCCGTACCTTGAGTCCAAGGAAATATCCAGAGAGTGATTTTAGAGAGAAGCATCCTTCTGCTCTTTTACATTGGATTTTGATATTCACATGCATAACTGATTCCATCTTTGTCTGCTGTTTTGATGCTTATGCACTCAAGGGTTGTGGAAAGTGTTGGGGAGGATGTTCACGGGCTAACTCCAGGAGATACAGTTCTTCCTATATTTTTGCCCGACTGTGGAGAATGCACTGACTGTCAATCTAAGAAGAGCAACCTATGTTCCAAATTCCCATTTCATGTTGCCTCGCTGATGCCTAGGGACGGGACAAGCAGATTCACTGATCTCAAAGGAGAGGCTTTGTACCATTTCATATATGTATCAAGTTTCAGTGAGTACACAGTGGTGGATGTTGCTAGTGTAACAAATTGCAATTGATCCTGCAATTCCACCAAACAGAGCATGCCTTCTAAGCTGTGGAGTGTCAACTGGTAATACTGATTGCTACCAATACTCTTGTGCATTACTTAGAAGTTTCCAATCAGATGAAACTAATTATCTCTGTTCAACAGTAGTTTGTCGAAATAGTATTTGTGGAAGTTTTGTGTTCCTGTGCTGTTTTATTGTAGCTCATATTCTTTTCTTTTGCCAATACAACTTGACTGTTCAGGAGTAGGTGCAGCCTGGAAAACAGCAAATGTGGAACCGGGATCAACAGTTGCTATCTTTGGTTTGGGGGCAATTGGATTGGGGGTATGATCTTACACTCATGAAAATAAGAGCAATCTCCCTTATATTTCTCACATGATTGCCAGTAGGCTTGTTTTCAGTGCATAATGATTAAATTGGGTGTTATAGGTTGCAGAAGGTGCACGACTATGTGGTGCTACAAAAATTATTGGTGTGGATGTAAATCCCGACAAATATGAACTATTTTCGGTATAGTTATTTTGTTTTCATATTTGCCTTTACTAGAGTAATTTCATCATGAATTTAGGGCACTACTCAAATGTTGTCCTTCTTTGGAGTTCAAATTGTACCACATTTAACTGAATGATTTCATCTTGCTCCTTCAACAGGGAAAAAATTCGGTGTTACTGATTTTGTGAACTCTAAGGATTGTGGGGATAAATCTGTAAGCCAGGTTGGTTTCTTATCCACATCTAGATGTGGTATTGGTCCTTTTGTATATCAATGCCATCCATTCTTGAGACGTGTTTTACTATTTTAGGGGCTGATTTTCTTACAGTCTCATGATCTTGTGTCATGCCTGTGGGTTTATGTGTGTATATATATATATATATATATATATATTTAAAGCTCACAAAAATATTTAAGGCTCACAAAAACTTCAGTTGAAATGAAAGGAAGCATCACCTGTCAATGCAAATGATTCAATCTTGTGTACTTTTGTACAAGTGAGGATACAACTAAACGTTTTACTATGTTGTAGAATGTGGAGGGGTAATTTGATTCTGTGATTTGAAATCAGTATGTTGGGTTCGCTTCAAACTTATTATTTTGTCTTCTCTCTTTCTTATTGACATCGAGCAGGTGATCCAGGAAATGACTGATGGAGGAGCAGATTATTGCTTCGAATGCGTTGGTTTGGCTTCATTGGTGCACGAAGCATATGCAAGCTGCCGAAAGGTATATATTTTCCCTGGCCCTTCCTTAAAAAAAATAAAAAAAAAAAAAGAAAAGAAAAAGTGACATGGGAATCTGTACAAGTAAAATAGACGTCCATTGATTCTCACTTAGGTGATGGAGGAATATTGGCACCAGCTTAAAATCTAGCCTCAGAATCCCCCATCTCTATCAACTTCTTTATACTTGTTTTCTAATCGCCTTTATATGCATATTGATAACTATTGCCTGACTTTGAAATCTTGACTTTCTATATCTGGTAAATGAAATGCTGCTATCTTTGAATTTAATCTCAGGGCTGGGGAAAGACTGTTGTATTAGGAGTAGACAAACCAGGGTCACAGCTGAATTTCAGCTCTTTTGAAGTCCTTCACAGTGGGAAATCCCTTATGGGATCGTTGTATGGAGGTCTTAAACCCAAATCAGATATTCCCATCCTCATTCAAAGATACTTGGACAAGGTAGTTTTCGGATTCTGTATATGCTTTGCCCCCTTTTTTTTTTGTGTGAATGATCACTGGTTATTATGGAAAGAAATGCATATCTGAAGGAATTTTATTTGAACTTACGCATATATTATTACCTAAGAAAAACACTTATCTTTCTTTCTTTTACCCCATGATGCGTATTCAGGAATTGGAACTGGATAAATTCGTGACACATGAAGTGAATTTTGAAGATATCAACAAAGCTTTCGATTTACTGCTTGAAGGGAAAAGCCTCCGTTGTGTGATATGGATGGATAAATGATCATCTTTTTATTACCATAATGTAATTTGGCATGATCATCTTTGTTTCTTGGGACCATTTCCTTTCATAAAAAACGTTATACGATTTCTAGTACTTCATGGGTATTTCGGTTGATTGATATCAAGATCAGTCGGTCAGACTTGATATTCATTATTTTTTTAAATAATATTTTACAAATATATTTTTAATAACTTTTTTAAAATTTTTTATACACATATATATTGTATTTTTCCAACTAACTCTTGCTATAATTGAGACGTTACAATAAATTGAATCGAGCGAGGTGACACTACTACTACTACTACTAGTGAAAAAAATAGACTAATCGCTTAACTATATCCGGAGAAATGCATTGCACATACAATTTCTAGGTGGCTATTTTCAAATGAATCATTACGTTATGTCCATATCTTGGCAAATGTTAGTAGACTAGTAGTTGGTTTGGATATTTAAAAATAAAAAATAAAAATGGTTAGACTAGTAGTTGTAGTTTGAAAAATTTTTAAATGGATCCGATCTATGATACGTAATATAGCCATAAATTCTTTAGTCTAAATTCACTCACATCATTCACGAAAATGTAATTATGACGTGCTTATTTTAATAGAGTGATATGAATCAATTTAGATCAAAGGGTCCATACCACCTAACTATAAATCAGATTCATCTAAAAAATTTTAGTTGGAGGAACTAGCGGAGAAAGAATTTCTAGTTGAAGGAACTAGGGGAAGAAAAATAATCAATGAAAACGATATTTTATCTCATATCTTTTCTACGTCGTGTTATATTATTAAATAAATTATTATTAATACACAATTTTAATAATTTATTAAATAATGTACCAAAACAAGATTTAAGATAGAAAATGCTTCGCGGAATTCAAGGGTTTTTTTTCAATCACTTCGAGAAATGAAAGGCAAAGCATCATCAACTCTCACACTAAGATGCAATATCCGGAGACAAATTTGGCCCGGAGTGGGCATATATACCTCCTCGCCTTTTATCTCTATTGTCACTGTTTATTTCCTTTCCTTGCCGCGTGGTATTTGTATATAATCTTGTATATTACCACAATAAAGCTAATCCCATGCTTACAAACGTCCCAATCACTCCACCTGTTTTTGGATTGAACTTCAGGCCCACAGTTTTGGGTAAAGTCATTGAATACCGCAGCCTTAACAGAGCCCACTACAACATTATGATGATCAGACCCTACCACTAATTGAAAGCCTTGTACACTTTTGACATCTATCTGCACAAGATAATGATACAAATTGCAGAAGTGTATTAAATTACTACTACTATTCATCACATCCAAATTACATTTTATATAATATACAACTTTGCTTAAAAAAAAGAACATTGGTTTTAAGATATAGATTGAAACCGTATAATTAGTATATATAGTAGTAATATTTTTTTTCCTCTGTCCGTGAAACTTCAAATTTTAACATAAAAGATGCGAAGGAAGTGATTAATCATCCATTAATATTGCTGGTGCAAATTACACAAAATATAAAATATGGACATTACACCATCCTGTTCAGTAAATACTAGTAACATGAATCAAACATCAAAACCACACTTTGATTTATACATAAGCACTCAAAAGTACTTACATAAACCCAAAATACACAAATAAAAAATAAAAAAGATTATTGCCACTCTAAAATGCAGCAAGCAACAGAAAGCAAAAGCAGAACAATCTGGAAAGCAAAAACAGTATTAATTAATTGCTTTGCTGTTTTTAATAATGGGATGCAGCCTCCTTTTCCTTTTCCTTTTCCTTTTCTTCTTCAGTCTTGTGATGATAGCCAGGAATCTTCTCCTTGATCTTGTCCAAGAATCCCTTTTTCTCCTTTGCCTCACCTTCAGGGGTGGTGCACTCAGCCACAGGTGGTGGTGGTGGTAGTGGTGCAGCAACTTCCTCGGTAGTTTTTTTGTGGCCACCAGGTAGTTTCTCCTTGATCTTATCTAAGAAGCCTTTTTTCTCCTCAGTTTCTGCATGGACGGGTGGTTCATCGTATTTCTCCACAAGGATAGACGTGTCTTCCTCGTATTTTTCAACCTTTACTTCTTCAACTTTTTATCTCCTGATATCTTCTCCTTGATCTTCTCCTTCAATCTCTTCTTTTCCTTCTTTTTCTTCTTCTTTTCACCTCCCTCCTCTACTTCTTCCTCACTTGACTGCCAACACATCAATCAACGCATGCATACATGTGTTACGTGAGTTTTAGGATAATTAACTCGTCAAGAAACAATAATAAATCATAGTTCAGATAATAAAACGCTTCGTTTAAATTCGAGCCACGAAGAATATATGATGATATTCTTTTTAAGTAAGGTGATAAAAAGAAGGGAACGTATCAAATTTTAAGTACAAAACTTACGCTACTGGTGCTGTCAGATCGGTGAAGTTTCTCAAGTAAACCACCATGTTTCTTTTCCTCCTCTTTGTATTCAGACTCAGAAACATGGACTTTCTCATCAAATTCATTACAAATTTTTTCTTCATGATGATGAGGCCTTTTCTCCTCCTCTTTCTTACCAAAGTCAAACAACCCACGATCCGTGGCCTCAACAGCACTATCGATTCCTCCTCAACCTTGTTGATGCTACTCTGATCATACTCGGCCATTTTGCTCACAAAAACAAAAATCAACACAAAAAATCAAGGTTTTGCAAGAATAAATGTATACTGATCAAAATATACTTTGTTGATAGTAGTGCTTGTAACCTGGTAGTAGCGGCCCTTTTATAGCAACAGCCAACACGTACGTTACGCGATTAAAATTCTAATTAACGGAAATTTTAATTATTTTTAGGGTTAATAACACTTTGCCCCTTGAACGAAGTCCACAATTACACTTTGTCCCCCTTCACATTATTCATCTTTTAAAAATATTAAATGATTTAAATACTCTTGGTACTATATTTTGATTTTTTATGTATTTAAATTTTAATAGTAATGTGATAATTATGTAATAATAATAAAAAATAAACTATACAATATTTCAATATAATCCAAATCAATATATTTGTTGATCAAATTTTTAAAATTATTTTATTTTATTTTATATTATTTTGAATTTGAAGACTTTGTTTAATTATAGTGATAGAACAATTTCTAAATGAACTTATTTTCTATTAAAAATTTTTGTTTAAAGATATTGTGTGATAATATATTTTTTATAAAACGTTGTAATTTTTTTAATATCTATTAGCATTTTACTCTTTTAATATTTGAGTTAAACTGTACAAATTGTAATGTAAAATATAATATAATTCAACATTTTCTCACATTTTACTCCCTAATTCTTTTGTTAGATATTTATTATAATAACAATTTTTATTATAATATCAATTTGATATTATGTTTTATTTATTCAAATTCTTTTATAACTATTGAACATCTTAAACTACATATATGAAAAATCAGAATATAGAATCAAGGTATTTAAATCATTTAAGTGCATTATGTTGTTAATTTTAATATTGTTAAATGCTGAATAATGTGAATGTGAGTCAAAGTGTAATTTTTTAATTTTAGGGGCCAAAATATAATTACGCACCTAATTTAGAGGATAATATGTTATTAACCCATATTATTTTTAATACAGAAAAATGTTGGTAGTCAATTTTGATTTTCTTGAATCTCTTTATTTTTACAAAAAATAAAATTGTAGATTATAATTTTTTTAAAAATAATTATAAAATTTTACAAGAAAGTTATAAATGATTTGAGGTCTTTGCCTATTAGAAATGAAGTTAAAATAATTACGTTGGAATAAGATTAAAATAATTATGTAACAAATTTTTGATTGATTATTCAAATAAATTCATTCTTATTTACTTTAAATTATTTTTAATAATTAAAATAAATAAAGAATGAAGAATGCCAATGGCTCCCATGCCCAATCAAGTTCCGCACTTGTACCCGACATCTACGTGGGCTAACATCATTTTTTTCTAAAGCTAATAAAGACCTTAACAAATTTATTCCCACGCCCGGGTGTTTAGAATAGGTGTTACTCGCGCTGATGGATTGACACGTGGCAGGAATGTTTTGGCTAAGCAAGAAGTTCCGTGTTGATTACGGGACAATTGTATTGACAAATGCGAAGAAGGATGTAGAAACTGGAAAGGTCCAAGAAAGCCACGCTGTCATGCGAGGACAAAGAGAACCAGTGAAAATTTGACACGTGGAATCTAACGTGCGGGGGGGGACTTGTGGGACCGGAATTTGTCGGTATAGATTGGATTACTTTGGGGAAAGTCCGTGTGGGGAGCTGTGACAGACCGAAAGTCGACACGTGGAATGACGTTAGGGGACCGTGATGTTTCGAGATTCACAATTCGGGTGACGGTGGAGTGGTTGCAGCAGGTTGATGAGTCTCCTTAGAATAGATCTCATCTCATCATGTGGGCTCCAATCTCCATCCACGGATGTGGCCCACTTCTGAGACAGGTGGTCGGTTTGACGACGTTGGATGATGCTCCGTAGGATCCATGATTTTATTTTAGTATTTAACTTAATATATTGGTGTTTCTTCACTTCGTTACCTGTGGAAATATTGGTGTAATATCGAGTCTTTTTGAGATTGAGTAACTATTATCCTAAAACTAAAAAAACATTTAAATTAAAGTTCGAATTCTAGTTCCCAAAAAAATAAAAATAAAATGTTCGAGCTCGAAATAGCATAAGCTCAAACAATTCTTTATTATGAGGTTAAATATGTTTTTTTCCCCCTAAAAAACATAAGACATTTTAATAAATTTTCACACACACTTCTAGCAAATTACTGATTTGATCGAACCAAAGTTTTAACCGGTTTCATTTGATTAATTCGGTTTTAGACGAAGTTGGCAACTCTTTTTATATATATAATTTTAATGAGAATATTTTTAAGTTGTAATTGGAAGCTGCAACCAGACCAACAATATTTTGCCTTCGAACTTAAATGTTTATTGGGCTAGACATTTGAACTTTAGGCCTACTACAATTTAAATAGACAACATTAAGCAATGTTCTTTAGGCCCTTAATCATTAAACAGTCGGAAATTTTGGATGGGTCTACTACCAAGTTCCAAGGGAATCAGAGACTCACAGAAACAGTGTAAAGGTCTGGACACATGGAGTGATTTTGGACTGGTCTCCAATCACTATTACTTGTCTAACCTTTTGTAAACATCTTTTTTTTACAGTCCCTTGACCAAAAAAACACATTTCTTTTGTCTCTCAAAATAACTATTTGCAATTTTAACAATCAATGGTAGTTATACTTAATTATTTTAAAAGAAAAAAAATTATGTTAACAAGAATTAGTGTTTTCATGATATAATGGTGAATGATTTTACAAAACTATAAAATCATCATATATGACGATCAAAAAATGAACACCACCACTATCATATTACTTTCTTGTACTGGCAAGGTCGTAGTTAACAAGCACAATCAATAGTTTGTTTTAGTCCATATTTCTAATAAAATATTACAATTTTGATAAACTCATTTTCTAATCATATTTTTATCTTCACATATAATAAATCTCAAAAAATAGATATTAAATAATATTTTAAATAATACTTGTCTAAACGGAATCGAGCATTATAGAAGATTAATTCCAAATAACACAATTACCAACAAATGTAAGATAAATTACAAAGAATTAATTTGTGATTTGGTTAATATTTAGATTCTATCCTTACAATTTATAAATTTATAATCTATTCCTTATAATTTTTTTAATAAATTGATGAAGAGTTAAAACCTAATGAATGTCTAATACTCTTTCGTCACCTTTCATATTAAAATACATAATTAAAACTTATTAATAATAAATAACTCTTTAAACCCAAAACTTTTAACACTCTAAAAGTCATAAAATATTTAACAGTTTTAATTCACCCAAACTACAAGGACAAATTATAAATTTATGAATTATAAAGATAACATAAACATTGGAAAATATACCCGATTTTTGACCCACCTGTAGACCCTGCGGTCAAAATTAAATCTTATTGAATTTTACTTACATCAGCTTATGTCATAAATTTCATAACATTTAATCTACACCATAAGATTTATAAGTGGGGTCAAAAATCAGGTCTACCTAAATTTTTTCCCATAAACATTATAAACCAAATCATAAGGGGACTATTATAATTTACCAAAACATTGGACGCAGTGAAAGCCTCGAATGAAAAATTGAAGTTTAGTTGTCCTGACGGACAAAAAAGTTTATTTTTGTTCCCCGATTTACACACAGAACACACACTGATATAACATGTAGACACGTTCGTATACATAATCATCGTGAGCAAGAAGAAGGTAGAAAGGGAGAAATCAGAAAAGTGGGAGAGGGATATTGGGGCGGGCAGGCGGAGGAAGAGGCTGCATAGAGATGATAACGCGGTCGAATCTAGCGGAGCAGCTGAGAGAATACCAGATTCGATCCAAGGACGATTGGGCCTCCGTCTCTTTCTTCTCCTCCACCCCTAATCTTCCTTCTTCCAGGTATCTCCCGGCCTATCCCTCCTCCTCTAGCAATTTTAATTATATATATATATATATATATAATAAAAGATGTTTATTACTTTGATTTTGAGCATTTATTACTTTGATTTATATTAGGAATCAATACATCTTGTAAATTAGAATTACGTTTTATCCAATCGAATTATGCTAAAAGTTGGTTACTTTAAGAGAATTCTGTTTCTGGAAATGCAGTGGTAGCTGGTATTTGCCTTCAAGTTGTAAATTTTAGGATATTAATTGGTTATAATAATAGAGCTTTTGTGATGCATTTATGCAACTTTGAGTTCTTTATTAGAATCTGAAAGAAAGGAGAAAAATTTTAAAACAGAAAGGGAATTTTGAAATGATGAATTTGAGGAAGAATTTCTATAAGGGACAGATTTCCCCTTTCTTAGCATTTTATTTGTTCAATTTTTAAGCCATGAAGTTTTTATCAAAGCTACTGTCGCATCACACGTGTAAATAAAATTTTGGACGGGATTCTTTGTGATGAACAGAGCTGATTCTTATTGAGCACTTAGTATTTATTCTTTCTTGATGAAAATGGTGCTAGTTTTCTAATCATGGGGTGATATGAATGCATAGAGTGATCCGCAGAATCCTTTGCAGCCTGAAGTTACATGTGATTTGGAATCTGAAAATTTGTCTTCTGTTAGTTGAACATTTATATCAATGCAAACAGGTTTCGGAAGGCAGATGTTGTCTTTTAGTTTATGGTGTCTTTGTAATGCAGAAATGGTTGTAGGATAAACAGTTGTAATTTCGGTTACAAATGTGGCTCGTAAATTAGTTTTGGCTAGGATTGGTCTTAAAATGCAAATGGCTTCAGCACAAATGATTCTTTAGATCACAGATTATGTGATTTATGCGTTTGCACTCATAAAGTATAGTGGTTCATGTGTTTACATTTGCATTTGCATTTGCATTTGCATGTCCATGTATATTGGTTTAGAGGCAAATTGTGCCATGTTTGTTATTCATCCTTTGAATGTTTGGTGATGGGGAATTAAAACAAGAAGCTTTAAGCTCACCATTACGCTCACTTGATGAGCTCAATATGATTAATAAAGGTTAATAGTACTGTGGCTGTCATACTGCTTTGCCTCAATATTAACCTGAGCAAATATACGCTTGATAACTGAGGTTGCTGTATATGAGATATGTAATTAGCTTCCGTGTCTAATCCTTGAATTAATTATGTCAAAGTCTGTTTCAGTTAAAAAATTGGAAGAAGTCATATTTGGAACTTCTTATATACTTGTGAATACTTTTCCTTTATAAGTGTAACGAGATATGCATGCTGTCAGGGCAAATGCCCGAGCCAGTTTGATTAAGATATTTTAGCATCTTGCATTTTATGTTTTTCTTTTCCCTCCCTAATGTAACTCCTCCCAGCCTCTAATCTTCTCTACTAGCTATATCCTTTATAGCTTTTGCCTGTGTAGAAGTTACTGCTATCCAAAATATTTTGTGCTCCGATATCTTCCCTCATATAGTTTGTCTTGTGCCTCTTGATGCAGGGTGGATGTAGTCTTCGTAATTTGGGAGCTTGTCATTTTAGCATTCCTGGTTTTCTCAGCAGTTTCATTATACTTCAGGCACCTTGGGCTTGCTTCTTATCTTAGTCTGTGTTACTTTGCTATTGCTCTTGTGCATGAAAATTACAAAACAAGTGAAATTGGCTCGGAGAAAGAAGCGAAGGATGCTTCTCCCATTATCGATGTAACTGTTCTTACACGTGATCAACTTGACCCTGTAAATTGTGAGAATTATTGACATTTTTTTTCCTCTCATTCTTTTATTGGGCTTTTTTGTCTATGTAACCATGTTGAAATATACTGTTTTGTTGTTTAGAAAGCTGTTTGATATTTGCTTTTCAACAAGCGGAGGCATTTGATATGCATTTAACATGTACATTGTTCAAACCATACATTCTGATTTGTACTGTATTGGGCGCATTATGTATAGATATATGCATACCTATTACATGGCTAAGTTTCACTCCACACGGTAGAAGAAGCATCATGTTTCAACCATTACTGATTTAGGGAAATTTTTATATGGATTCGATTCACGGTAAGTAGAATAGATTTCTTGGTCCATATTTATCACATCAATATAATTAATTATTGATTTTCATGAACTTGTCACGTTTGAGCTTTGTGAGTCGGGTTTTGCAAAACTCAAACTCGATTCACAAAATTATTCAGGCTGTTAGCCTTAATTGGGTTGAGTTAAGCTCATAAATATGCAGCTCATACTCGACTCACAAAATTATTCAAGTTTTGGGCCTTAATTGGGCCAACCCAAACTCACAGTACATACATTACTGAAAGTTAAAAAATTAAGAGATAAAAACATAAAAAGAGTATGTCAAATCTTAACACTAATAACTAAAGTATGAAAAATAATACTTTCTCAAGAATTAGTAATATCTGCACGTACAAAAATTGAAAAAAGTATTTCGAATAAATTATTATGACTATTAGGGTGAGAGTTTGTTTAATGAATAGATTAATTAATATAGAGTGTGTATATATATATAAATATATATATTTATTAGAATCGGATTTTATTCAAATTGAATATTATAAAATTCAAACTCAACTCACATTTAAATTCATGAGTTTAATATTTAGACCCAATTTCAGTTCGAGTCACTTTAATATAAAATTTGATCCTTTATTTTTTGGGTCGACCCAACCCATTGAGAGTCCTAAATTGGAAGAACCCAATTGCATAATATCTCAAGTAGCGCCACCCATATAGCTCATTGAGTGGCCACAAGGTTTGCGGTTGGGTTTGTAAATCAGGCGCACCAAAATTTTCCCATAAATGGTAATACTTCAGAAAAATATACTAACACTTCCATTCTTAGAAATGGACGGTGCAGCACATCTCCAACCAAGTACAGCCAAAGATGACCCATGTTCTCGCTCAAAAGTTCGAAAAAAAATAAGTTGGTACAGTATATGGGTTGAGGCATTTAAAGCACATCTGGGTTCTGAAGTTTCACCCCAGTGCAAAACAACAGGGTTAATCACAAGACACTTCATTCCCTCCACACACAGCCAATCTGTATCTTTATCTTCAAACCTTTTTGTTTCCCCTTCGAATACGTTTTCAATAAAAGCACACAGTCACAATTGTTGGAACCATGTGTCTGAAGGACAAAATCAAGGTAGTACCCAAATTATCCAGGAACTCAAAATCCTAAGTGAAACTTGGTTTAATCATGTCAACAAAAACGAAGGGAAATCATCCTAGGAAGCTAGGCAAGATGGTGGGGAAATATTAGAGAAACAAAAACAAAGGTCAGTTTGCGGTCTACACAAAAGAAGGCAAGAGGTTTGTAGTTCCAATATGCTATCTAAATCACCCCATATTTAGAGTTCTACTTGAAATGGCCGAAGAGGAGTATGGGTTGACAGTTGATGGACCTCTGCAAATCCCCTGTGAGAAAGAATTTATGGAGTATATTCTCAATCTGGTAAAGAAGCATCCTCCTCTGGAAATGGAAGAGGCACTCCAGTCCGTCGCCTCCGACTGTAAAGGAGTTTCAGCTGCTTCTCTACTTCCACTGGGTCAGGCACAAAGTCAAGGTCCAATTCAAACTCCATTGTTATCTTGCAATACATCGTTGAGTTGCCTGATATCTTCCCAATATTACCTTGATGCTACATTTTTGTACCATAATTTATAGACAAAGTTTCTTGCTACTACAATAATTAACATGTATATTTTCAGTATGGCTAAAGAAATTGGAGATGTGCTTATGTTCATATATATATATTTCCCTTAAGAGAATAGATTCTTATCATATCTTGCAAGAACCAAGATCTAATTTTTATTTTTTTTTGGCTAAAATTTGGGTATATTGGATGCATTAGTTTTTAATTCATTTTTACACAGAAAAAAAAATCATTTCTTTAAACATACAATTAATCACGAAACTACAATTTCATTCAACAAAAACACAAACATTTCCAACCCTTTTTATAAGCGAAGCTTCATAAGCTAGAGGTAGCAAGCTTTATCAGATCCTTCCTAAGAATCTTGCCAGAGGGATTTTTTGGTATTGATGTTACAAAAGCCACCCGTCGGATTCTCTTGTATGGTGCCACCTAATTAAAGAAAATCACAGCATTTTCAGTTTTCCTTTTAAAGTTGACAAATACATCGAATATATTAAAAATTCTTTGCTATTTACTGTATAATGCAAAGCGAGTATTCTAAATTATTGAATAATTAAAAAAAAATGACTCTTTGATTTTCAGTTATTTTAACCGTTGTCATACATTTTTCACATTGCGCAACCAAGATGTACTATTTTTTTTCCACCTAAATTAACGCATGATTTATTTAGTATTACCTGTTTGGCAACAAATTCCATAACTGCAAAATCCGAAAGGGAACTTCCACTTCTCCGCACCAAGTATGCCATCGGATACTGTCCGACCTTATCATCAGGAAACCTGATATATAGACAATCAAATTTAGCACCAAAGATCTTATTTGTTTTGTTAGATACTTTTGTTGAATTTATAAGTCAAAATATACGTGTCAAGCGCCTCAATGACAAGATAAGAAATTAGTAACAAAAGAAAGGAAAAAAACAAAAATAACTTACGGAATAACAGCAGCATCTATGAATTTCAGGATGGGTAAGCAATAAAGACTCCAACTCTGCTGGAGGAACCTATAAATCAGTTAAGCATTTTCAGAGGCTAAGTAATCCATCTCCATAAGAAAGATCTATAATTTGTCAAATGAAAATTACGTAATTGAGCTGGAATACAACAGTAAATACCTCTGATTTACTTACAAAAAAAAAAAAAAAGTGATTATTCAAGAAGTACAACTGAATGATTGGATAATTACCTGATAGCCCTTATATTTGATAAGCTCCTTTAGTCTATCGACCACAAAAAGGAATCCATCATCGTCAATGTAGCAGAGATCACCAGTTTTCAACCATCCATCCGAAGTTAGAGTTCTTGCAGTTGCTTCTCCATTCCCAAAGTAACCTGGAATGCCCATCATTGATTGCATGTACCAAACGAGTAAGTTTTGATTTTTTATTTTGTAATGTGAATTAGATATGACAATTATTGAAAAATTAAAAAGCATGTACGTTTCATTACTTTTTAATCATTGACACTAATTTATAATGTCCATTTCACATTACAGAATGGATAATAAAAAATTTGTCCTACAAAACAATTACACACAAAGAAATGATCAATTTGTCACATCACATGCCACAAAAGAGTAATAAAATAGTAACACAAATAATTAAATAGATTCGAAAATAACATTTCAGAGTAAATTATTTAACAAACTAAAATACTAGCTTAATTTCATTGCTATGGACGTTGTAAGACTAAACAGGCTTATTTTTTGAGGAATAAAAAAAAAAAAAAAAACCTAAATAATGTATGTCTGGTAATGAATTATACAAAATTTTAATTCATTTTCTTCTTTAGTATTATCAAAAAGGCAAATTCACGTGATTTTTTTTTTTTTTTTTTTTGGGTATCGTGAAAAGTTATGCATAGGCCATGACTAATTAACATGGCTTTCACTTTCAGAAATATCTCGCAAGATTCATCTCTATAGAGTCATATTATTGAAAATTGACTTTGTGAAAAATGTCAAGTATTTAGATTAAAGGTCATATTCATATGAAGATTTATATATATTTTAAAAGTAACAAATGTTTACTGTCATCTTTCAAAGTCCTTGAAGAATGAATATGACCTTTAATCTAACTTAAATTATAGATGAGTAGATGAGAAATTTTTATATGAATTTGATTTATAATATAATGTTATAAATTTATTGATTCACGTAAAATCACATCATCTTATGAAATGATGTGTGGTGATGTAGTTTTACATAAATGAAAATATTCATAAAATTATACCATAAATTAAATTTATGTAAGAATTTTTCAAAACAGATATAGTGATATTGAGTTAATTAGTGCCTAAAATGAATTTCTTTATAGAATGTTCAAAGTTCTTTACTGTCGGTGTCTCATCGTAATAACGAACTTTGATATTGGCATCATAGAGGCTGATGATGTAAAACTGTATGTTAATATCAAAGTCAACTCAGTATATTCACCACCACATCCATGGCAGACCCAGGACTAACATAAATTACGCACAATTTTAGAGAGTCCCAAGTCCAATTTCATAAAGATGAACTCCTATAACATACTAATTTTAAGAATTTTAAGAATTTTAAGAAAAGATAATATAATTTTTGTGTTCTTGGAACGTCTGTTCTTGCATACGCCTATGACTAGGACCAACACTAATAAATAATTTCTTGGGTATGCAACAAATTTTTATTTATTCAATTTAATCTTACATAAATTAATTATAATCACACAATAATTCAAGGGATTTTAAATTGGAATTAGCTCGAAGCTCATATGATCAGTATACAGGAGCTAAGCTTTATCCTTAATAATGTGTGCAAGACTAGATTGACCTTAAACTTTGGAGTTATATTTTTAATTTAGATCAAACTTAGGCTTTAGTAAACTCAACGTGCAAAGCACAGCATATGGTTATATCAGCAATCGTATTTCTCTACATTTGATCTGACCAGATGTTGTACCCAAAACAATAGGAAAAAGATCTTATCAGATATGTTACATTTACGATTAATTTTATTTTACACCCTTCAACTTATATTCGATTTTTATTTTACATTCTAAATTTTTGTTTTGGACACTTTGCACATTGAACTCTCAAATTCGTTCTACTTCAGTCATTTTTTTTAACACCGTCTCAAAAATTAAAGAAATTTTTCTGTATATATGACAAATTCAGCAAGACGTTCAATAATGCTATTGGGTGAAAAATAAATATTCCATTAACTTTTTTAGACGGCGTTAAAAAATGAACTAAAGGCCAATAAATTTGAGAGTTGGTAGTGTAAAGTATCCATAACTAAAATTCGAAATTGAAATTTGAAAATTGAGAGAGGTACAAAATATAATTAATCCATTACATTTATATTAAGTCCTAATTAATAAGGAACTAAATTAGAGGTTTTATTGATTGATCAACATTAGAGTTTACATTATAGATCAAAGTCATAACATGTTGTATAATTCTGGTATGGAATCTATACTAATTAAAGTGCATTAATTGAGCTCTAAACATATTTTATTTATCTATGATAAAAAGCTAAGATCCTCCCCATTATGATATAGGGAAATTCTACTGTCACTTTTAGGGAATCATTTCCTTGTACTTTGAATGCTTGTACAGTACATTAGCATGTGCTTTAAAAACTTATACTGTATAAACATTTAAACCTAAGGGAATGGTTCCCTAAAAGAGACTGTAAAATTCATCTATGATATAAATTGTTTCAATAAGTTTTAGACACTTCAAATTTTCTGTCTTACTACTTATGCAGCTCCTGTCTTATATATTAGATATTTATTGTCTGTATTCTAATCTTATCAATCTTACTATGTCATAGTACACATGAAAAGTATACGTGATGAAAAGGCTAAAGATTTGTATATGCAATGAAACAGAAATCATGTTGCATTTTCGAATGTCAAAGACAGTACTTTCAAGGCTTTGGGAGTTCAGGAGAGGAGAAAAGGCTAAAGATTTGTATATGCAATGAAACAGAAATCATGTTGCATTTTCGAATGTCAAAGACAGTACTTTCAAGGCTTTGGGAGTTTAGGAGAGGAGAAAAGAAGAGAAGATAAGTTATGAGATAAGAGAAGAGAAGAGAAGAAAAATACTTTTCTTCCTATTCTGTTTGAGAGTTTAGGAAAGAAATAGGATGATTTTGGACATGTAGTAGGTATTATCATTTTGTTGTTTTTTACTTAAGGGGTAAAAATGGCATTTTAAAAAAGTTAACAAGCCTTCAATCAAGTTTTCTCTCTATTTCTCTTCACTTTTGGAGAAAATACTTTTAAGTCACCTTTTCTTTCTATTTTTCTTCTTTTTTCTTTACTTAAAACTCCCAAATAAAAACAAATTCTGGTGTGTATGATACACCCAGATACAATTAGTATGGATCTTATTTAGGTCCCACTATAAATCCCAAAATGAAACTCATACAATTTGTACTTTTGATACATTTTCAGGCTGTCAATACATCTTAATACACACAAAAATTTACTCCAAACAAATGAGAAAATTCACTTTTCTCTTCTCTTCTCACATCTATTTTTCTCTCCAAATCTCAAACTCCGAAAGTAAACAAAGCCTCAATTAGTATTACTAGAAATTTAAAACTAGTGGACAGGCATTCATGCATTCGGGGGGAGGGGGAATCGCCAAAATAGTCCCTCAACTTTTACACTTTAGCCAGAATAGTCCCTCAACTTTCTTTTTATCCAGAATAGTCCTTCAACTTTTTTTTTAGTCAGAATAGTCTTTTAACTTTTATTTTTTAGCCAAAAAAGTCCTTTTATGGTGTAGTCACCATAATTTTTTTTTTTTTTTTTTTATAAATTTCACATGAAAGGATTATCTTGGCTAAAAAATAAAAGTTGGAGGACCATTCTGGCTACAAAAAAAAGTTGAGGGACTATTTTGGCTAAAGTAAAAAAGTTTAAGGACTATTTCAGCGATTTTCCCTTGGGGGGGTTGTACGTACCTTTCATAGATTGATGGAAGGCCCTCTCAGCCAGAGTTCACCGGTTTTGTTCTCCGACAACCCCTCCCCAGTCTCCGTATCCACAATCTTCGCCTCCGTGCTGGGCGTAATCAGCCCAGCTGTTCCATGCCGGTGGCTCTCTTCCAACGTCTCTGTCGAAGCCCCGGCTCCATTTGACTCGGTCAACGCATATCCTTGCAGAATCGTCACCTCAGAAAACTTCTTCTTGAATTCCTCCATCACCCCAACACTCAGCGGCGCACCACCGCATAACACATACCTTAAACTCCTCAAATCATACTTTTCCTTATCAAATCAGCATTATTCGCCAAACCCACCAAAATTGGTGGCACCAGTGGTAAATACGTAACCTTAAACTTGTGAATAGCGGATAACATTCCGTCCAAGTCGAACTTGGGTAAAACAACTACCGTACACCCTTTTGCAACAAGACTAATAGCGAATGCTGCTAAACCGTACGTGTGGAACATGGGAACCGTGGCGATGTATTATCTGGTCTTGTTCGTGGGTTCTGAAACGACCCGTCATGCCCATAACAAGCGCTATGAGGTTTCCGTGCGTGGAAATCACGCCTTTGTTGACCCCCGTGGTGCCTGAGGAGTAGAGAAGTGTTGCGGCGTCGTTTTGAGTCACCGGGTTCTTGACTATTATGGTTTGATCGTTTGGTTCTTTCTTCATCATATCCTCCAATGTTTGACGATCACTTGAACTGTGATCAGTGGTCATGAGGACAATGGGGACGTTGTTGATGGATTCCGGCGACGGGAGTTTGGGGAGGAGTTGGGGGATGGTGAAGATAAGGGCAGTCTTGGAATCGAATATTTGCTTGGATATTTCTTGGGAAGTGTTGAGAGGATTAGCGGTGGTGATGATGGCGCCGAGGGACATGACGGAGAGGCAGACAATGGGGAAGAAAATGGAGTTTGGGGAGAGGAGGAAGACCACGTGGCCTTTGCGAATGCCCATGTCGGAGAGACAAATGGAGACGGAGCTCGACCGCCCTCCAGAAGTCGCCGAAGCTGAGACGGCGACCTGTGGAGGCATCAATGAAGGCAATCTTGTCGTTGTTGTGTGGTGGTGGTGGGAAGAAATGAAAGTTGTGACGTCGAGAGAGTGGTAAGGTGGAAGTGAGATGGGTTTGCGTTTGCTGTAGAAGGTGGAGTTAGACTTGCAGAAGCCGCTCCTTGGATTCATGGTGGCTTTACAACTAAGCTGCTGATCGGCCATACCACCGCTCCTCGGATTTTGGAATTTGAATCAAAGATTGGCAGTCTTCAATGTTGTAGGTATTGAAACTTTTAACTGCGCTCTCTTTAGATTTAACAAGTTTTCATCTTAATTAATTAATTAATATTAGAGGTCGTCGGTTCAAATTAATTAAGATCTTGTCATCATTACTAGTAATTAATTACTACATGCAAATCAATTAAGTAAATATTTAAATCATGACTTGAAAATCTTATTGAAAAATTTTGGGACAAAGTATGCCTTTTAGGACATACGTTTGCGCCTCGATTATTCACTCTTTAATACAAATTAGGTATAATAATTGTTGAAATGACTAAAATAAGAAAGTTTCACTATTTTTCAATCATTCAACGACTTATTGCGGAACGAACTGCAAAAATTTTTGCCTTTTAGGAGATCAAAGTACAAATATATACTTTTACCATGAAAAGAGAAAAGAAAAAAGAAGTTCAAAATATGCTCGTGCACCTTTGTTCGATAAGGTGATAGTAAAAGAAAAACATTTTGCAGAGGCCTTTTGAATTATTTATTCAAATGATAATGCTGATTTTTTTTTATTTATTTTTTGATATATATGGGACCATGCTCATATTGATTTTGTACACATCAATCAGAAAATAATAATAAGAAAAAATATTTCAAAAACTTAGAAATATAATTCATATTAAATTTTTGGGGTCATGAAACATGTGTACACAAAAAGAAACATTAGGAGGAAATTAAAATGAAATATTAATCAAAACCGACACCCCAAAATGTATCCAAATTTGATCCTTATAATACTTATATTTTAGTAGGTCGATAAGACAGTTTTTGACGGCTAAGTGCATGTGAAGAATTGGGGTTGTTCAAAAATTTTGAAAAATATCTGATACAAATCAAACTTTTAATTTTTTTTTTTAAGGAAATCACAGTAAAATAAACTGAATCGAAACCGATTATTATTGGTTTGGTATCGGTTTTTAATATTAGAAATCTAAATAAACCTAACCGAATTGAGTGCATGTCATCTCCGAATATTTTTAGGTTTAACATGATATGTGATAAATATTGTGACAAATTTTTAAAAGTTTAATACTTTTAGTTCACAATTAACATATTCTACTTAAAAAGAATTTTTCGTGTTTTTTGCTTAAAATTTAATTTAAAAATATATAACAAAATAATATTAAATAATTTCTTTTGTTATGGATAAAATATGGATAAAAGTAATTAAATCACTAAATGAAATAATATTAAATAACTTCTTTGATTAATGCAAGATATTATTATTAACCAAATGGATATTTATTTTAATATGTACTTTCCTATATATGTGAGAGTGCATGTTGAAGAGTTTATTTCCTTTGTGATTAATTTAAGATCAAATAAATTCATTTAGTATTACTTAGAAAGAATTTGATATCCATTTTAATATTTCAAGATAAAGATGTAATAAATTCATAAAGTAATTTTATTGTATTATACTTTATTAAAAATTCGATCCAATAAGAAAATGTGATAAACCACTATTCATAAAAGAATTATTGTATAATTATAATATACATAGACACTCGACTAACTGTCTCTATATATTAATTTGTGTGTGTATATTTATATATGCCCACACATCTAAATAAGAATAAATCACAACTATACAATTTCACTAATTAACTTACACTTGTCTTAACATATTGGGTGATGGCATTTACACTATATTTTGATTAATTTTTGTCCAAATACTTGAAGTAACATAATAGAATTAATTTGAAATAGATTATTGACTCTTATGAACTATAAACATGCTGTAAGAAATTTATTTACCTATAAATCGATTAGATCAACTTGAATCGAGTGTTTTTTTTTTCATAAAGAATTTGATTTTGATTTAAGTTTCTAAAAAATGATACAAAAAGTTTGTTTAAAAAAAAAATTTCTTAAAATTGACTTAAAACGAAACGTGAACACCCTATCAAGAAAATATAGATGCCATTGTGTAATTTTAAATCCACACAATATTTATTACTGCCAGCGGTACCCAAATGATACAGAAAGATTTGATATTGGAGTGTCTAATGTGCATATTATTAATCTCCAGAATGCGAAGACATCTTGCCTCGGGCCCACCCTTGACGAAGTAAACAAATGGCCTTAGTGTGAGATCAAAGCAAGGGTAGAGATTTATTTATTTATTTTTTTTAAAAATAATAATAATTAACTTTACGATATTTTATTTTATTTTTTTAATACGAGTAGTTGATAAATGATATCAAATGCAAAGAAATTTTCTTCCATCTGTAGCAGAAATGCTGTGCAAGGACAAGGAGTAATGGCAACCAAAACAATAAAAGGATTAATTAACTTTTCGATTTTGCTAAAAAAAGGATCCCCATAATAATTAGTAGTGATAAGAGGTACCAAATGAAAAAAAATTCTTCCTCTATTAGTATAAGTGCAGTTCGAGGATCATGTGCAGCTGACCCAACCATGTTACCAAAATAGAAAAGGGATCAATTAACTTTGGGATTTTGCTAAAAAAGGATCAACAAAAGTGCAGTGTAAGGAGTAATACCAAAATAGAGAAGAGATTATTGTTTTTTTTATTAATTATAACACGTATTCTGGAAACACTAAGAAACATGAAAGAAAGAGCAATGCAATCCTCTAAATTATAGAAATTTTTTTGTTACTCACTCTGTATTGCGGAATAAGTATTGCATGCTGTTGAATGATTGAAAAATAGTCGAATCCCTTCAACTTTTCAATCATCTCAATAACTGTCATATCTACTCCACATTATAAGGGCGAAGTGAGTAACTCATACACTATACTTCATCTCGAAGTCCATTTACAAACAACTGCAGCCCGGGTTACAGAATCCATCAATTGCACTTCTGAAGTGGATATAGTATCAGATTTATTATCTTCCTCTGTATCCCAAAAATCCTCGTGACATCTTCAAAGTTTGGAGGTAGCAAGTTTTATGAGGTCTTTCCTAAGAATCTTGCCCGAAGGATTCTTTGGAATGGAAGATATAAACGCCAATTTTCTGATTCTCTTGTAAGGAGCCACCTATACAAACACAATTAAACCATATGTGATAATAATACTACTACTTACCTACCAAATTAGGTCATCTTAACTACTACTAGTACTAATTTTAAATCCACTTCATCATTAATTATTAACCTGCTTAGCAATGAAGTCCATTACTGCGGTCCCTGAAATTGTGGTTCCAGATTTTCGCACCACATATGCCATGGGAAACTGTCCTACCTCCTTATCCGGAAACCTAATTAATTAATTAAGCGCAACCATGATCAAAGTTTTGAAGGGTTTGGTAAAACTTAGTAGTAAATTTGAGGATTCATGCAAGAAAGAATTTTGCTTACGGAATGACAGCAGCATCAGCTATTTCGGGGTGACCGAGTAACAAGGCCTCCAGTTCTGCCGGAGCAACCTACCAATAAGGAAAACGACCAAGATGAGAGAATTGAGAGGACCTTTTGAGTTTGATCATGATAAATCAGATAGATATGTAAAAGAATCATCACCTGATAGCCTTTGTACTTGATGAGCTCCTTAAGCCTATCAACAATGAAAAGGAATCCATCATCATCTATGTAGCAAAGATCTCCAGTTCTTAACCACCCTTCGGAGTTTAGAGTTGATGCAGTTGCTTCTTCATTGCTGAAATAACCTGCATGCATGCATTAACATCATTCCTACAAATTACTAATAATCAAGCAACTGCCAGCCAAATAAATTGCGTTCTTGTATTGCCAGTGAAGTTAGGAAGATACCACATCCCAATTGGAACCACTGATAGACTATATACGGTCAGAATTAAATCTTATATAATTTTATTTATATCTACTAATGTAATTTATTCTATAATATTCAATCTTGACAATAAAAATAGAATCTATCTAAATACTTCCCGTCTTATTGGCAATTGCCAGGATTTATATACAGTTCAGAAATTTTTTCTTTTTTTTGGTATGAATGTTGAAAAAGATGAAAAGTATTACGTTACGTGAATCATGAATAATTTCCACGACTAAATATTTCTAAATCTACATCAAAAAAATTCAACAAAAGAATTAAAAAAAAATTATAGTCATAATAATTCTGAATTAACATAAATTGAAGTTCATTATTACCGTCAGTACATTGACAACCCACGTTACAATGAATTTAATATTTTATTCATTAAAAATAAAATTATTCTAACAATTAAACTAGATATTTCAGATTTCAGATTTTTCATATGATCTTTTAACATGTTATTTACTATCAAATCAAAAAATTAAGTTTTACAAAGATTTTGTTAACAATTTATAAGTGGAATTGGTGTGAGTTTTTAAACTATGCTATGTGCACTTGAGTGGATGGTGAACGAGAATCTAATCCATCCAATTGAAAAATTTTAGTATATGAAGATTTTATTAAATGGCAATATGAAGTGGGGTTAGATTCTTTTCAAATAATTGGATAAAAATTCTCTTCAATATATCTTATCAAAATAATATTAAAAAATATATATTTTAAATTATATTAGTTTATAATATAATTTATTACATATATTTATTATAAATAAAATTTGACAATAAATTAATTTATTTTTTATTTGATTAAATATTTTAATTTTTACCCTGATTTTTGACTTATTATAAATAAATTTAGCTTTAAAATATGTCATTTATTTATCAAAATAAAATTATTAAATATAAATTTTAATTATTTAAATATAATATATACCTCCTAAACAAAAAAAGATCCTCGTAGATTTTCAACCTTTTCATAATAATAAAGATTGCCCGTATTCCAATCCAATCCAATCCAATCATACCTTTCATAATGGTGGGCCCTTTAAGCCAAAGTTCACCAGTTTGGTTCACCAAAAGAGACTTCCCACTATCTGGGTCCACAATCCTCCCCTCAGTGCTAGGCGACAGCAGCCCTGCCGTCCCGTACCTCCGGCTCTCCTCCATCGTATCCGTCGACGCCCCACCACCCGTTGACTCCGTCAAAGCATACCCTTGCATAATCGTCACGTTCGGAAACTTGTCCACAAACCCCTCAATCACCTCCTTACTCAGAGGCGCACCACCGCACAGCACCGTTCGCAAACTACTCAAATCATACTTTTTCTTCACTTCATCGCCTTTGTTAACCAGACCTATTAAAATCGGCGGCACCAGCGGCAAATACGTAACTCTGTATTTCTGCACGGCGGAGAGCATGTCAGTCATGTCGAATTTCGATAGAACCACTACCGTAGAGCCTAAAGCTAAGAATCCCATCGTAAACGCAGCTAAACCGTGTAGAGATGTGAAACATCGGGACGGTTGCAACATATATTTCCTCTTGCTCGCTTTTTCCGAAACGACCGCTCACATTCTGAATTAGAGCTATGAAGTTTCCGTGGGATGAAATCACCCCTTTACTAACCCCAGTGGTGCCGGACGAATACAGTAGTGTTGCTGTGTCGTCGAGAGTGACCCGGTCTTTGACTCGGGTTTCACTCGGTTCCCTCTTCATCATTTCTTCCAGCGTCCCGATAATTCTGAGGTGGGTGGAATTGGGATTTGGTGGGTTTTGGTGGTCGGGGAGGAGGACAATTTTAAGGTTGCCGGTAGACGATGCGTGGGCGAGTTTAGGCAAGAGTTGGGGGATTGTGAAGGCGAGAACAGGCTTAGAATCGGAGATTTGTTTGGAGATTTCTTGGGTGGTGTTGAGAGGATTAGTGGTGGTGATGATGGCGCCGAGGGAAATCACGGAAAGGGAGACGAGGGGGAAGAAGATGGAGTTTGGGGAGAGAAGGAGGCGACGACGTGGCCTTTTCGAATACCCATTTCTGAGAGACAAGTGGAAACGGACTCCACGTATCTCCAGAAGTCGGCGAAGGTGAGTTGGTGGCCGGTGGTGGCGTCGATGAAGGCAACCTTGGCATGATGAGGACGTGAAGAGATGAAAGTGGTCAAGTCCAAAGCGTGGTTGGTGGGCAATGAGATGGGTTTGCGCTTGCTGTAGAAGGTGGAGTTGGTTCTGCAGAAACCACTTCTTGGGTCGATTGTCAGCTGAGGATCACCAGATTGCTGCGCCATTGAAGACTGAAAGAAAATGATAGAAAGATATTTCTCTATTTTTCTCCTCAGTTTAGGTTTGGAAATGTATTGTAGTTGTGGACTAAGCGCAGCGGAGGATGCGCAGCTGCGCGAGTGGGACTCGTCAGTCGCTACTATTGATTATTGAATTAATCATGCTTTCTTCAAGGAGATGATTATTTATTTATTTTATGCATCTAAACATAATAACAAAAGGGAAAGGGACCTGTCTCTTATACTTAGTTAAATCTGACTTTTAACTCTATTTGTAAATTCTGTAATATGGATTAAATTTTTTAAAAAAATTTATGACATCAATTGATATAAGTAAAATTTTTTAAAATTTAATTTTAAATACATAATTTATATATGAAATCAAACACCAAATTTATTTAAATATTTTCCATAACAAAACGGCAAAACCGTGAAATGAAATCAGACAAATATAATCTTGTTAGGTAGATTAGTTTTGACGAATAAAGTTAAAACAATATTATTCAAAATGCGGACAGTGAAAGTATTTATTTACTCTTTGTCTAACATTAGAGATACGGAATAAATATAAAAAATTTCCTATCTAGTTTCTTATTTTATTGGACAGTTATTTAATGAATTATTAAAAGGATTAATAACGTTTTGTCCTCCTGAATTATATGAATAATTATATTTTACCTTTTTAAAATTATAAAAATATACATTTTGCTTTCCATTTATAATATTCATTTTTTAAATTTTTAAATATCAAGTAAAATTTAGTTAGATGACTAAACTACCTAGTATTATATTTTAATTTTTCTGTAATTAAATTTTGATAGTAATATGATAATTATTTAAAAATAAGTATAAATAAACTATATAATATTTCAATATAATCTATATCAATATATTTCTTGGTTAAATTTTTAAAATTTTTAGACTTCATTATATATTATTTTAAATTCGAATGTTTAATTGCAGTGATAGAACTTTTCCAAATGAGTTTGTTTTCTATGAAAATTTTTTCTGTAAAGACATTCTATGAAAATATAATTTTTATAAAACTTTGTAATTTTTTCAATGTCTCTTAGTATTTTATAATTTTAATATTTGACTTAATTTGTACAATTTGCGATGTCAGATATAATATAATTCAATAATTTCTCGCATTTTCATTATCTAAAATTCAAGATATCAATATGTTATTATATTATATTTTTCCTAATTCTTTTATAACTATAAAAAAATTAATTAAATACATGAAAAATGAATGGTCATATAACTAATTTTTTTTTTGATAGTTTAAAATTTTTAAAAGATAAATAATGTGAATAGGGTAACATCTATATTTCTATAGTTTAAGGAGATAAAATATAATTACTCATATAATTAAAGGGGCAAAGTATTATTAACCATTATTAAAATTCCTTCTAAATATAATATTATGAGTTTCTGTAAAAGAATTTTAATCGTCGGGGAAAGGCAAAATTTATTATGGTTATTGAGTAATTACTTGGCATCCTAATAGTTACTCAAAAACCATTGAAAAGCTCTCATTTGGACAAAACATGACCCAATTTGTAATAAAGTGGGTTACCAAATAGCTATCTCCACATTAATTATTGAGTAACTATTAGAATATCATTAGTTGCACAATAACCACTATAAATCTTCTTATCGGAGAAAAAAAATCTGATGAGCCTAAATTTGGACAGGGATCCACGAATTTCATTCTTTCTACAAGCACTTAGTTTTTTCTTCCTAATCATGAGTCAAAATTTTCTCTACTACAGGCCTAATCATGCTTCTTATAACTCTAACATTGTGTCTGGACACAGGGGTTTTAGATGAATTTAATTTGAAATTTAAATTTATTATAAATTATTTAAATAAGTTAATTGAGGTAAATTTAAAATTTATAAAAAATAAGAGTATAATTTTAATAATAAAATGAGTAATTTTAAAATTCATCCAAATCCATTTTGTGTTATCTCAAATTCATCCATTTCAAATTTTTCTCCACGTCCAAACCCAAGGAAATAGTCATTTACTAGGCCCAATGGGAAGTTTTTAGGAAATATTGGAGGCCCAACTAAAAGGCTTGTACAAAAAGGCCATCCTGCCCAACAACAAAACAGAAACTGCCAAAAAGCTTCTCCCCCTCTTGGTTCAGATTATAGATTTGCGGTCGGTTATCTGCTCTCCCAGTCAAGTCACACAACTAGGTTGAACGTCGTCGTTTCTGAAATGGCCGGAGGAGGACATGGACACGGCACCACCTACAAAGGCACTTTTACTGTGCACCAACCGAAGCGGTGGCACGTGGTCACCGGAAAGGGCATGTGCGCCCTTATGTGGTACAATTTTACAATCTATATTCACCATATATCGAATCCATAATCTTTCTTCTTTTAGCTGCCGATTTTTTTCTTTCATTATGATTTAAATTTGAGGGCCCTTGATAATTTGATTTGGATGTATTGTTCAGTTGGTTGGGTGATTAAATTTCAAGTCTTTAGGTCCTTCCCTCTACCGTGTGTGTTTAAACTTTCTATTAATGCTGTTTTTTTGTGTGCTTCTTTATTAATTGATTATAGAGCATTTGGGATTTTTTTTTTTTTTTTTTCATGTTTTCTTCTTGTAATTTCTCAATTATTATGTTAAGTTTAAATTGGTATATATGTGGCTACTTAGTCTTAAGCAATGAGTTTCTAGATAGATACCTCAGCTGATGATAATGATTAGTAGGAAATAATATATGTTTTTGAAGCTTTTTTTTTTTTTTTTTCTTGGTAATGACGATGGTGTCATCTGCACTAAATAAGGGACCCTTTTGTCAACATTAACTAGATGTCGAGATGCAGGCGTCATTGAGGTAAGTTTTGGAGGACGCAAATGTTGTCATCTTGGATTACTTCAATCCTCAATTTGCAAAAGATTTGCTTGATGACTTCTTATTTTTTCACTAGTAGATTCTTATTGAGCATGGTGTCTGGCCTTGTGCTAATCTTCAAGTGATTGTGATGTCATTGAATAACAATGGAGATATTTGGATTGAGAAATTCATATATGGTAGAAACTTGCTAAGTTAAATAGATGTCAGACTAGGGTTTCATAGAGTTATGTGTGATGTTTAGGACCAAGCTGATCAACTTGAGATTTGCAATACCAGGACTAGTTATACTTACACATGACCAATGAAAATCAGTCCATGTTATTGTTGGCTGTGGTAGGTGGTGATGTCTAATGCTAAGTCATTTAGGGGAAAGAAGGCATATCACAACCATATGAGATGCATAGGAATCGGTTTATGGTCATGTCACTGAAGAGTTCTTACCTCTAGTTCATTTCTTTGTGCCACCCATAGCATCCATTGTGTTTTTTATGTTTTCTGTCAAGAAAATGAGCCTTGATTACTTCCATGCTTATTAACCAAAAATAACTACTTTGCTCAGTTTATGCTGGTTCTGTTACTTCTGATGTTGGAGACACACAAGTATTCTTTTTTCTTTTAAGCGTCTCAAAAAGCTAGAGATACCATTTATCTTGTTCTGTTGGTTGGGAATTTGCTAGTTTTAGGCTCAAAGTGGTAGAGTTTGTGGCTGAATAACAATGGTTGCAATAAAAATTAATCTCTGCAAAACTCTTTTGGTTGTATCACATCGGGTTTGAATTTTTCTCACAGGTTTATCAAGAAATTTGCTTAACGTGTAGGGATTTAAGATATATAGTCTGACATTGGAATTTACGTTTCAGTCTGCTACATAGTTGTATGCACTCAGTGATGAATGCAAGTTTGAAACTTGGATTTCTTGTTGGTTGGGATGTTTCAGGTTTTGGATTCTGTACAGGGCCAAGCAGGATGGTCCTGTAGTGTTGGTAAGCTTGAATGCCTTTTTCCCTCTGGATTGTTAATGATGAGTATGCCTGTCATTAGAACTCCCTGTTAATTTATTTGGTACACATTCAAGGGCTGGAGGCATCCTTGGGAAGGTCATGGTGATCACTCACATGATCACGGGCATGAACATTAGCCAAGGTACTCATTTTTCAGTATGTTGGTATTTTTGCCATATGATAGGCTAGGCATTTGAATTCTGTTTCACTGTCTTGCATAATTCAAAATCTGGATTTTGTGTCTTTTTGTTAAAGTTGAAAGCAATTATGAATAATCTATAGGTATATTATATATGAAGCGTCGATGAAGTTGAAATTAGAAGAATTGATGATAAGAATTATCTGGACTTCAAACCCCCCCCACCAAAAAAAAAAAAAAAATTTCATCTATTTGAAAACTCTTTTGAATATATCATACCAGAAATTGGAATTATGAAAAAGGAAGGTATACATTCTTTTTTTTTTTTTCGAATGTTGTGTATCATATGTGCTGATTTTGTGTATCCAGAAATGGAAAGGAAAAGGGGAGATGCATCTAGTCTACCACTAGGATAATTTTTATGTACTTGTGTACAGAAGATAAATTTTGTAATGTACCCTTATTTATAAGCTGTTGGACTTTCTGTCTTCTTTTTCCATTTCCATCAATTTAAGAAGTTTGGTGCTCTCTCATTATCTGTTTACCATCTATTAGTCAATTATTGTGTCTGTCAATTTTTGAAGTTATAGTATGTTTTGTTGTTTGCAGGTTTCTCTGTAGAAGTGGAAAAAGAAAAAGCATGTTCTTGATGTGAATGTTCTTGGTGTGAATGTCTTGGGGGATTTCTCGTGCTATCCCTGTTGGATTAAATGTTTAAAAAAGACAAACAATTCTGAACTTGATGTGATCCACTAATGCTGGTATCCTGTCATTATGCTTGTTTTTCATAAAGAAATAATCAATTGCAGCTTTTGAATATTCTGCACGATTGGTCGACTGTTTTGTCATTAGATCTCTCATCTCGTGTATTATGTGGTTTCATACGTACACCTTTGTTAAAACATTTGCTAGTCTATGGCGCTCAAATGAATTGCTGATTTGCATCTATTGTCGATGTTTATTGTGTTTGTGTATTTTGCTCTCTATTGTTGATCTGTTGTATTTCCTACTTAATGGAAATAAGGGGAATAAGGTTTGGTTTATTTGTTTGTCCATTTGTTGTATTTTGTTTTACAAGGCATTGGTAGTGGTCGAAAGCCTTTAGTTACTACTATTAATATAGTAATTAGTTGTAATAAAAAAGAAAAATTAGCAAGGCTCTGCTGATTTGCATCTGATGATGAGTTTATGCTTTTGTTCTTCATCTCCTCGAGTGGCTGCAGCCGCCTTTACACGGGCTTTCTTATAAACAGGAGTTTCTCAGGTGGGCGGTGAAGGTCCGAGTAGGCGAGTTGAGCTTAACTATTTCTTACTGACTGGACCTCATCGATTGAGCCCATTTCTTGTAGACACGAATAGTTTCATTTAAGTGGGCGGGACACTTGTGTTTGAGAAAACCCAACAGCAATTTCCTTTGTCCACCAATTTTATTTTAGTTAGAAAACGTTTGGTTTGTGTTTTTCATGTATCACGCGTCCGCCGCCAACGGATTGTGCACCCTGGGCGATTGGAATGTTAGCTAACCTTAGCACGAAAATTCATAAAGGTGTCTTAATAATTTGTTTATACGAAAAGCCATTTGAAAATGTCCCCCAATACCCCAAAAACACTTCCATCTTTTTCACTCGCAAAAGAGCTTGGACTAATTTAATGTGAGGTCCCTTCTCCCAAGACTTTTTTCCCTATTAAACCACCGACCACTAAATAAAACTTAGGACAATTGTCAACTTTTGCATATGCAAGTGCAACATTTCAAAGATTCAACCACGGGTCATGAATTGTCGCTGTAGTAACGAAAAGGTGTATTCTTTTTTTTTTTTTTTAGTATTTGTTTCAGAATTGCGAAATTTTTTTAGATATATCAAATTCATAGCAGAGCAGACGTAAATTCATCCATAGTAAGATGAATCTCTTCATGGCAATGTGAAAGAGTTTAACATAAATCACAACCAAAAGAAATGCAATGACTTATTACACCAAGTACGTATTTTGATTTTTGAGAGCCTGTAAAGTCTTAAAAGTTATCAGGACAGGAGAGAAAAAGAATGCGAATGAGTTTATTTGCTGGGACAATTTTACAACCTTAACTGCAAAAGGAGCATATATTTCCATCATTTTAAAACACTAGTGTTATATTATTCACGTTCTATTTATTTATTTATTATTATTTTTACAAAAATTCTATAATCTCACAAACACTTCTTAATGTTTTATCTTTTATTATTATATTTTAGGTTGATCTCACCACCTAATTTTTAGACATCCATCCATTAAAATAAAAACCCTTCCGTAAAAATTATAATTAGTATTTTTTTAATGTACTTTAAAAATTACAGTACCCGTGATAATATGACTCCTTTTTCATTCTTATATTTTAAATTAACTACACTAATTAATTTTTAAACACTCATATGTTAAAATAAAAATTCTCTCAATTAATTAATATTTATAATTTTAAAAATTACATTATCTACAGTATTATTACTCCTCTTTTTGTAACCATACCCAAAAATGTTAGAGAATCAGAAAGCCACACGAAATAGGGATAGGAGGGTCCCACTTTACAGACTAAAATTCTTGTCTTTATGAAGGTCGTTCGTAATTGCGGTTCAGACATGGTATTAAGACATTCTATAGTTGAAGTGCAATTTGATTGAAAGGTATTTTCTATTGCAATTAGATAAGTTGTATACGGAAACAACACCAATCACCCCATACAAGTTAGAAATAAATCTGACCATTTTCCATTCGATTCATTAAAAAATTCGACAATTAATACACTTGTAGACATAGATATGACTCCTCACAAGACATTCTGTTAAGTCTCAATTTAGGAGTCAAACCTAATGATCTAATCTAATTAATGTTTTAGTTGTTTTTTTTTGCTAAGGTCTTATGGTGTAAGAAGTGACACTTAATGGCTAAAAATTCTATCACGTCACTCCAATACTGATGATAAAATTATAGTAATTCATTTACCTAATCATCCTAATACTAACATGTTACATGCATGCACTATTTTTCTTTTTCTTTTTCTTTTTCTTTTGTGGAGGAACTAATAACATACATACAAAATAATGGTAACTATTGAAATAATTTACTTTGGATTATGAAAGTTACAATTAAATACTACTAATCTAAGGTAAGAATTAGAACGTGAATTGATGTCTTGTAATGGGACCCAAATTCCGATTTAGCTGGAATGGAAAGAAGATGATTAACCTAGAAAGTAGGATGTGGGAGCAACTCTTGATTATTTATTTTATAATACGAAATAAATTTAACAATTATCGAGATAATTGAAAAAATAAATAAATTTTATTATGCAATTTTTCAATTATCTAACTATATGTAATACCTGCTCTTAAAATGACTAATTACGAATTTTTCGAAACGTGGTATTCATCAATTCGACGTGGCATTAGAGATTCCTTCGTTGATCCAATCATCATTCGTTCATTCTGCTTCCGGTGGGTCCCGTATATGGATGTTGTTCCGTGTTCCTTTTTGGTACTGTGACAATTCCCTTTGCTTGGGACCAAAAATCCTGGAAATTAATAAAATACCTCTTTATCACCTTATTCAAACCAAACATCAAGAATACAAGATAAATTCAACCGGATTTATTGAGTAACCTTTTGTATTAAGTACTAATTCGTACATACAAAAATATCGTATTATATATAATAAATAGATACGTATATATCACGTATTCAATAACTATCTGTCGATCCAACACATAAATATATTCTAGTACTATATATATGTTAAATCTTCAACCCATTAGTTGTTTAACTCGTACACACCACCAAACAGAAAACAACACCAAGGACAGAGAAATAGGAAGCTAGATGGAGGCGGAGGAAGCAGGCAACAAGTCAAGGTTCAAGAGGGTTTGTGTGTTTTGCGGAAGCAGTTCTGGCAAGAGAAATTGCTATAGAGATGCTGCTCTTGAATTGGGCCAGGAACTGGTATATTATATAGTCTATATATGCTACTTACCCCACACACACTTCCAAAGATTCCTCTGATATTTTCTGTCTAGACTCTAGCTATTTACATATCTCTATAAATATAGCAATGAGAGTCATAAAGATGCTAACTTTCTCTTGTTTTTTGGGCTATAGATGATGACGAGCTCATTAAATTTTGTGGGTTTTGTTTTTTTTTGGGTAGGTTTCAAGAAGGTTGGACTTGGTTTATGGTGGTGGCAGCGTTGGCTTAATGGGAGTAGTATCTCAGGAGGTCCATCGTGGTGGAAGACATGTCTTAGGGTACCTCAATTAATATTTCTCTCGTGTAGATGATGATGTCTAGATTCATTCTTTCCCTTGGTTACGTTCGTTTGCTGATTTTGTTCCCATTTTTCTGCACTTTCTTGTTTTGTTTTTGCCTTGAAGAATTATCCCCAAGACTCTGATGTGCAAAGAGGTAACTCAAATTCATCCACAAAATTAACAATCTGTTTTGTCATTAGTAATTCATATTTAACTGTTAATCCATGCTTAGTTAGAAAGACTTGATATGTATTAAAAACAAAAAATGGAGCTTTATTTTTGTGTGTACGAATCAGATAACTGGTGAAACAGTGGGGGAGGTACGACCAGTAGCAAACATGCACCAAAGAAAAGCTGAGATGGCCCGCCATTCTGATTGTTTCATAGCCCTACCAGGTAGTAGTAGTAAGTAGTAACTAGTAACACAGCCCCCATCCCCCCCCCTCTCCCAAATCAGTGTCTTCACCCTTTTTATCCTGTCTTGTGATTGCTGCTTAGGATCCCTTAATTGTTCATAATAATTAGGTGGATATGGAACACTGGAAGAACTCTTGGAAGTCATCACATGTTTTTGGCCCAGCTAGGGATTCATGACAAGCCTGTAAAGACAACAGTACTCTCTACTACTAGTATTTAATTTCTTGTATTTTTTTGTTTGGCCAAATTAGGACACCTACCTTCATTCCATTTTTAATTCCTTTATATATTTTCCCCATAATTATTGTAAGCATCATATATTTAACCAAGTTTGGACCGACACATGCATATGTATATATATATGATGATACAATTAATTATAGGTAGGATTGCTAAACGTGGATGGCTACTACAACTACCTGCTAACTTTCATAGACAAAGCAGTTGAAGATGGTTTCATCAATCCCTCCCAGCGCCAAATTATAGTCTCCGCATCAACCGCTAAAGAACTTGTACAAAAACTCGAGGTACTAATTAAGCCTATTTCAACTTATAGCCACTCATATCATGTAGGATCAGATTCTGCAATTAATTGGGTCCACGATTTTTGTTTGGTTTATTGATAATATATGGCTTTTAATTGGGGGTCCATGTTTTATACAGTGTTTTTGTTTTTGGGCTTGTGATTGGTTAGGAATACGTGCCCGTGCACGATGAAGTGGTGGCGAAGGCTCGGTGGGAGGTTGAACAAATGGAGCTTAACGCATCTTTGCAATCTGAAATAGCTCGTTAGCTTCTTGTAGCTACAAAAGACAAAACAAGAATTGTCTAAGCCTTTTTAACTCAAATATATGTAACTAGCAGCTACTAGGTAGGGCTTAATTCTCGATCCTTTTCTCCTTTTGAAAATTGTATTTATGGGTCTGAAAAAAAAAAAAAAAAAAAAAAAAGGAGAAACTTCATTAAATAGGTTGTTAATCATTTTCTTTCCAATACTAGTGGGTAGTAAAGTTAGTAACAACATGCAGGAAAAACCAAGTATAGCAGCCTTTAATTCTACTCGATTACTTTCTCTCACGTCACTTGCAAAATTTCTCTCTGGCTGTGCCTGGTGGCTTCTCTGGGATAAATAGTACTACGAGAAAGTCTTACTCAGCTTTTCCGTCACTTTTAGCGATGGTACGAGATGAGCAGTAAAAACTTTTTTAAATAGTATGATAGTAACTACTTAAAAATAATAATTCTTCTGTAGTTTCAATTATAGATTTTAGAAGTATGGAACATGTTTTTCTCCACACCTTTCAATTGTTGTTCTGATGACGGTTTGTACTCCCATCTTTATTTTATGACAAGTATATGGTTATATTATTGGCATTTAATGTGATTTAATCTTAACAAATCCATTCAGGGTGAATTTATCTCTCAAAAAAAAGAAAATGTGATTGTTAACAATTTCCTCTTATGGTATTATTACATTTAGAAACGATTGGAGATATTTAAGCAATATTTAAGCATATTAAGTGAAAGTATATAATTTTTGACATTTTGGTGAGGTTCCAAATTTACCAAGGTGCGAACCAAGAAAAAAAATGCAAAACCCGATTGCTCCTAGGAGTAAGGATTAATTCTATTTTGTACCCCTCAACTTATACCTAATTTAATTTGCATCTGAAACGCTCTAATTTTGGACACTTTGCATATCGAACTCTCAAATTCATCCCACTTCACCACTTTTTTTAACGCCATCTAACAAATTAACGGAATTTTTCTGTATATACGAAAAATTTAACAAGATGTACAATAATATTTTTACGTGCAAAAACAAAGATTTTGTTAACTTTTTTGATAGGGTTAAAAAGGGTTTAAAGTGGGATAAATTTGAGAGTTTGAAATACAAAATATTAAAAATTGAAATTTAATGTGTAAAGTATAAATTGAGGAGTGTAAAATAAAATTAATCCTAAAAAACCTACGTATAGACTGTGTAGTGCAGTGCGGTTATATAAATTAACAACATTAGATAAAATTTATTTTACACGAGTAAGTCTGCATGTGTGAAACAAGAAAGAATCTACACAAGTTTTTGTCTTGCTGCAAAAGTGATATAATGGTTTTGGTAATTGGTACGTGGATAAGTTGATGATAGTAACTTGAATTGATACACAGTCAGAGCGAGAGAGACCTAGTGAGTGATGGGTGGCCCAAATGGACGCACGGCGTCATCCCAATTCAACCTCTCAATAACTACTCGCACCCTCAAAAGCCACTTTCTACTTTCAATTTCTACATTCAAACTGGAATTTTGTTGTCTCCCTTTGGATACCTATGTCTTGAATTATCATTTGGCATACTCTTCTTCACGACGGATATGACTTAGGTGAAATAAAAAGGTAATTATTTTTATGAAAAGAAAGATTACAAAATATTATTTAGAGAATAATTTCATTTAAATAAAATTGATTATTTATTTTTATTTTTAAATACAAGTATATTTATCCGCACATTTCAATACGGTATTTAAAAACACCGTGAGAGAGAAAAATAACTGGAAATTTTCTTCATGTATAAAGACTCAAATTGTTAAATGGGATCCGAACGTCATTGAATTGTATTTGTGTGACAAAATATTCATAAAGTTAAATGAAACTGGCACCAGATATAGATGAATACTTTCAATTCGTATCCGATTTCTTGTGTGTCAAATGTAAAAAAAATGGGGTATACTTCTGTACAAAAGGTCATTGTATATATACAAAATTAAAGTGCACTATTAATACTAATTGTGGTAAAAACTAGTGGTTGAGAATGTTGAGAAGTGAAACTCTGGTCTTTAACAAAAGCCTGAACATAATTTCCAGCACCTCTGCTAATTCTTGAATGCTTGTCTCGAATGCCTCGAGACGTTTTAGTGGATTTCGTGTTTCTAAAAGATAGCTCGCTTTGTTTGACTTCTTGTTATTTAACAGATGCAACTCAACATCTATCTTTTCAATGTCTGAATCTCCTTCATATGATGATCCCTTTTGCTGTATGAACTTTGAGACCAAAGACCAACTTCTTTGCTGTGATCCTGCCGCCTTTGATTGAGAAATGAAGGATAGAGTGGAATCTAAGATGGAAAAACTAGTTTCTTGAACTTCTTTGATCAGTTTAACCAAAAGGTCTCTGTCAGAGTCTTTCCTTCTAAGGTATTCACACTTCTTCTCTGCTCTCTTCAATTCTTTGTAACATTTGCAAATCATCTTATTCAATTGCTTTTTGGAGACCAAATACGAACCAATTTCATTGACCAAGAAGTCTCCACCTCTTTTCCTCCGTAGAGATGACTCGAGTGTCTGGACAATTTCCCTCATCTGGGAATAGATTTCTCTGAATGCGCCACAAATGTCCAAAAGCCTGAGGGATCCATCAAGAACCTCTTCGTCCCATTTGCCGCATATTTCATGAGATCGAACTTTTTGACTGAGGGGCAGCTGAAGTACATCATCTAGATACTCGTATAAGTTCTTAAGGCCATCCAATTTTTTGCATGCTGATGCATGTGGAGATGAGGAGGATGCCCCTTTTGATGATTCCAACCTTTGCAAATGTTCCTCGGCACTCGCAAAAAGAGGATGAGATGATGTTGGTAAGCTAATTGAACGAGCATAGCTCATGATCTTTGCCATCTTTTTTCTTGCTTGGATATCCGATAAATCAGAATGGAAAAGTGAGAAGAAGCCTGATGAGTTGTTGTTGTTGAGAAATTGAACTCTTATGCCGTTGTATATATAGCCGGTAAAGAAAACAATAGGAATCTCATCATCTCTTCATCTGGCTGTTGTGACAACTAAGAAATTTAGTGTTCTGTCCCGGTGCTGTCTCATTCTTGTCGCATCACAGCAGAGGAATGCAATATTATGATCTCAATTAACAATAAATTATTGATGCAACCACCGCATACATTACCAGCACCTATGCCGAAGCCTATGGTGCTGGTTGTTTTCGTTTAAATCTCTGAGCATAACATGTGGGCTATGGAAGAGATCTGAAATCTTCGCATTCGTGTGAATTGCTGGGGAACAAGAGGAATCCTCACCCCGCTCGTGGACATTATTGAATGAGCCCAACGTGGGGAAGTTCCAGACACTGTCCGAATCATTGAAGAATTTAAAAAGGATGATAGATGAAAGTTTTTAATGGACTAATTAACATAGTAGATCTCAGATCCACACGAGGGGTAATGACCGATCCTTAAAAGGTGGTATCCAGACTTTTTATTACTTTTTACTGCTAAAAATTGAGTCAGCTGCAAGGCAGCTCCAGAACAAATGGAATCTTGACAGCCTTGAGGGATCAAGCAGATCCATTGAGATGGCATAACGCTTTGGTGTCTCTCAACTTATTTACACCTTTGAGTTGCATAGAAATAGAGAAATATCCCTTTCTTCTCCACAAAATGATTGGATCTTTGGCACACGAGTATGCATTGCCAAGTGCCAACTCGTATGCCAGATCAAACTAAAACGATTATCAGTTGTTACCAAAGAATGCACATGCGTTAATGCTTAATTTCTTTTGGATGTGCTTGACCATTTGATAACAAGTGGAATATTGACAGCCTTGCACAAAAATGGATCATTACTCTTCTGGTGTGCGTGTGCCATGGTCAATTGACGATTAGTTGTCTGCCTCATTTTGTCCCAAGTGTTGATGTCCGAGGGTTTTCAAAAAGGTTTGTGATTAATTAAAATCCATTGGGCGCATGGTTTTTCATCCTATAATACAAATTGATGTACTTGCTAGCCACTTGCATAAGGGGAAGGAATCAGAAGAAAGAGAGACATAATTAACTGTTTACATTCTGAATATGAAGTCCAACAGTTTAAAGAAATTGTAAATAAACTAAACTAGTATGAAGATGTTTGGACAGGCAGAGAATGGGTGTGCTTATTAAAGAATTAACTTCAGCTTTTTCAACCACATTTTGAGTGAAGAGTTGAGTGAATTTAATGTTAAAAGCAGCTGATGTTCTGTAAAAGTTGAGACCTATCGATGCAAGAATCAAGCAATTCCAGTATAACATCATAATCCATGATGATTCTCAATTTTTAATGGTATCAACTATCAATTGATAGATTCTTTTGATTTATCAAGTATTTACATAAGTATATATTTTTATCGTACAAAACTGCATCACTATGATCATAGTGATTAAATATTTATTGTTTACTAATGGTTGAGCACATTAAGAAGAGAAACTCTTCTTTTGATCAGGCTCTTAAACAAGTCTTCTAAATTCTCTTCAAATTCCTGGATAGAGAATTCTAGTGACTTCAATTGCTTCAAGACGTTCTGTAGAGCACAAGCATCACTGCCTTTCTGGGACTTAATTAGTAAAGCATGCAATGCCTCATCAATCTTTTTCAGGCCATAGACCTCTTCTTCTTGTTCTGCAACATAATGGACACGTTTTGGTTGCACAAACTTGGAAACGAACGACCACCCTCCATACTTTGATCTTTCCTTTTCGTCTGATGCCAATGCTAATACAGACCTCAATATCAAGAAACTAATTGTTTCTGTTTCTTTCAGCAAGCTTATAATAGATGCAAGGTTGCTGTCTTTATTCAAGAGTTGTGAGGAGCAGTTCTTTTCAAGTTTCTTTAAGATTCTGATATTCTTGACAACCATTTTGTTAATCTTCTTCCTAAAGATCTCAAAACTTTTCAACTTTATTCGTCAAACCAAAAACCCCATTTTTATTTCTCCTAATGGATGATTCAAAATCTTTAACAGATTCTTTTATGTGGTATTTAATGTCTCTAGCAGAACCACAGGCATCCAACAAGCTGAGAGATCCATCTAGGACCTCCTCTACCCATTTTTCCAACTGTTGAGTGGACAGTGCATTCTGAACTGATGGTAGCTGAATCAAATTATTAACCCCTTCATGCAATTCCTTTAGGATACTTAAGTTGCTGCATATTGAAGTGACTGAGGAGGATGTACTAGCATCGTGGGCTTTTAAGATTCTGAGATGATGTTCAACGGTAGCAATTGTCGGATGAGAAGTAGACGGTAAACTGTTTGATCGAATATGGCAAGCCATCTTTCTGCTATAGGAAGGATCAAGAATGATGAAGACACAAGTTGGTTCTTGAGGGTTAGATGTTCAATTCATCTCTTTGGCATAAGCTATTTATGAGAATGCAAATTGAAAACAATAAATCTATGATAAAAAATGGTCAGGCACGGCTCTGCCTCCATGCATTGAGACAACACTAGTTGGTCTAGCTCTTTATCTCTCATACTTGGCGCTGATAAACAAGAATCACCATCAATATTAGGCCAATGCCTACATGATCTGAAAAACAAAAGGAATCTTGACAGATAATATATTTGGTTTTTAATCCTTAGAAGATGCATTGATCATCTCGTAAAGGTCGCCCATCTGCTCGTGCTACAATGGAAAAATTCACTAAGCACATGTTTGTTTCCTGAGAAAGGAACCAGCTGCATTACTCTTCTCAAAATTGACTTCGTAACCATCATTTTAATTGGAAACAACCAGCACGATCGGCTTCTCCATTGTGAGCTGGTGATTCAGATCGTGTTGTTATCAATAATTCATAAGCGATTTGAGATCTCAATAATGGATACATCTTCCGAGATCCGACAACAATGAGACAGGCCTAGGACAGATGCAAAACTTATTCAGCTGTTACAAGTTACAACTCGAGACAACGAGAGGATGAGATTCTTTTTGTTTTCACTGCCACTTATATATACAAGGGGAGAAGATTTCAGTCTTTCAAACTCTCCACAAGCTTGATAATTAGGCTTCTAATTCATATCTAGTACTTGATCCATTCTGCTTTAGAAAAAAGATGGCAACTTCAGTTCCAAATTCAAAATTCTCCAGCCATGCTCGTTCCATTAGTTTGCCTTCTTCTCATCCTCTTCTTGCGAGTGCCGAGGGACAGCTGCAAAGGTTGAAGTCATCAGAAAATGCATCCTCGTCTTCACATGCATCCGCATACCAAAAATTGGATGGCCTTAAGAACTTGTACGAGTGTCTTGATGATGTGCTTCAGCTGCCTTTTAGTCAGCAGCAGATACTCACCCATCAAAGATTTGGCAATTGGGAAGAAGGGATTTTGGATGGATCTCTAAGGCTATTGGATATATGTAGCAATGTCAGAGAAATCTACTCACAAATGAAGGAAAGTGTCCGAGAAATCATTTGTCTCTCTCGAATCATCTCTAAGGAGGAAAAGAAACGGGGAATTAGCTAAAGAAATCAACACATATATGACCTCAAAAAAACACTTGAATAAACTAATCTCCAAATGCTACAAAGAGCTGAAGAACTGCAACTTGGCAGTGGTAAACAAAGATTTTGAAACAGTCCCCTTGGTTAAACTGATCAAAGAAGTCCAAGAAGTTAGTCTTGTTGTGATGAAGTCCACTCTATCTTTTGTTTCTCCATCGAAGATAGGGTCTCAGCAAAGAAGTCGGTCTTTGTTCTCAAAGTTATTAGTTCAACACAAGAGTGCATCATTCGAAGGAGATTCAGATATTGCTGCAATTGAGAAGATAGATAATGATTTGCATCTCTTAAATATTAACAAGAAATCAAACAAGGACAGAGATCTACAAATGCAGAACTTAGTAAAAGGACTCCAGGCATTAGACTGTAGCATTCAAGAATTAACAGAAGTTCTTGAAATTGTCTTCAGGCTTTTGTTGAAAGACCAGAGTTTCCCTTCTCAACATTCTCAACAACTAACTCAATTATGTATACAATAGTCTCTGTACAAACTTATACAGATAAAATACATACACATGACAGAAATTAATACATTTGTCAATCTGCTTATTTAATTTGATCTCTTTTGAATTATATTTCAGTAATTCATTTCAGGGTTGATCAAAAGATAATCTTACAATTAATAGCGTTTTGAGATTCTTAAATAGTTGCACAATCAAAGCCAGGAATCAATTATTTGACTATGTGTGATATGGGCAAAAATAAAAGATCTCTTAAACTCTTCCTTACAGAAACAAACAAAATCTGTTCCTTTGGGCCGAGACATGGATGAAAATGTATCTGATTAAATCATACAGAAATTCTTTTGGGCCCTTTTATTTTAAAAGAAAATGGGAATTGACATATACCTGATTATTTTTTTTCCCTCGTCCATTTTTTTCTGTCTAGAAAAAAATAAATAAATAAATAAATCAAACCTTTAGATATTGATTTACTTTCCAACATTTATCCTATTTTGACATTTAAATTTTTGGTTTCCAATATCCCTTCACAAATTAGTATACTTCCTGTGATTATTCATTTGATTACTGATTTTTACATTTTTTATACTAACGCAAATTTGTATCACAGGTGCATTCCAGAGGACATCCTCTTGCGAAGGATGTGGACTTTGAAAAGATTGCTAGGAGGACACCAGGTTTCGCAGGATATAGATTTGCAAAATCTAATGAATGAAGCAGCCATTCTTGCAGCGTGATCTTAAGGAAATTAGCAAGAATGAGATTTCTGATGCTTTGGAGAGAATAATTGCTGACCCAGAGAAGAAAAATGCGGTAGTCTCTGATGAGAAGAAGAAGCAGGTTGCATATGGTATAGAAAAAAAATAATTTGATGTCTATAAGTTATCTTCATTATGATATAATTATGTCTTTGATGTAATGCATATGGTCAATTTACATTACAGAGGCTGAGCATAAAACGAAGAATCGAATGCAGGATCCTCTGGATTGCATGCATTTGTGATCAGCATAGCTTATCATACATGTATATCAGAAAACAAATGCCACTTGACAAATCCATTGTTTATGTTGATGATGTTCCAATGTATAGAAAGCTTGTTTCTTCTGTATTGAGGGAATAGACGAGAAAAATGAATCTGCTTGTTCTTGCAACTTTTGGTGTTTGCCCTATATGGTATACACATTATTCATTTTCCATTATCCCTCCATTTCTCAGGGTTGCTGAAGAGATCATCTTTGGATCAGAAAAATGTCACAACAAGGAGCTTCAAATGACTTTATGCAAGTTTCACGGGTGGCAAGACAAATGATTGAAAGATTTGGTTTCAGCCAAAAGATTGGACAAGTTGCCATTGGAGGACCTAGTGGCAATCCTTTCTTGGGTCAACAGGTGCTTGTTTCATGAAAAATTCCTTATACATGATGGCTGTTTTCATAAAAACAGATTTTGATTGTCATCCAATCATGTTAATATTTAACCTGGGATCTGCAGATTTCATCCCAGAAAAACTACTCAATGGCGACTGTTGATGTGGTGGATGCAGAAGTTAGAAAGCTGGAAGAGAAGGCATACTCGAGGGCCAAGCAAATGATTACCACAGACATTGACATTCTACACAAGCTTGCTCAACTGCAGATAGAAAAAGAAACAGTTGATGGAGAAGAGTTCATGAGCCTATTTATTGTTGGCAAGGCTGAATTATACGTCGCTTAATTTATCTTTGAAACCCCTAACTCTGTTGTATTACAAGTTCTAATTACAACTATACACATTGAGAAGTTACCAATTATTTTGACAAGCTCGAGTAAAAATTCAATGGGCATATACTGCAACATAAAACATGATCTCCCTCTCTATTCTAATCTTTGAATGGCAAACAACCCAAACCAAATGATACACAAAACAACGCATTATAAGAACACAAATGAATGAGTCATGCTACAAAAGAATGTTACACGCAAGTGTCATGATCATCTACCACCCCGTACATAATCTGCCTCTTTTCCTCCAGCGAAGCAGCCTCGTTCAGCATATCAGCTGCATCCTTCTGCATGTCTAGCTTGGCAAGGGCAACTGCCTGCATATAGAATGCTGTAGACCAATCTGGGTAGACACATTGTGCTTGCATTGCATCTCGAAGAGCGGCATCAGGTTGATCGCACATCAGGTAGCAAAGGCTCCGCCGTGCATAAACAGTTGGGGAGACCATGGTACCCACATCCACGAACTGCATATAGTATCACAAATAAATCAAATGCCCACTGAATCAATAAATCACTACTTACTTGTATCTCTGCCCTGTTAATCTCCATATCTATGTGGACAAATATGAGAAAACGAGCACAAAAATGTAGGTTCAAGGAGTGGTATAGGTTCATATAGGAATAATTTATCATGAACCCTTGATCAATCTTGAAATTCATCAAAAAGAATAAGCAAAAATAGCATAATTACCTGAGAATAGCAATCTATAGCAGTCTTAAAATCTTTGTCACATGTGGAATGCCAAGTCTCCACGCTTCCTTGCCTCCAACATATCTCTCATTTGTTGAGTCCATTCTTGGAAAGATAACTGCAAAATTGACACCGAGTGCCTTAGAATATAATATCTTGGCTTAAATGCACTATCACATCTTACAACTCAGATCAATCACCTCATTTGTACCCTCATCGTCCTTGTAGTGTGTCGCTACCAAAATTTGATGGATAGCTGTGAGATCCATCCGTGAACAGGCATCGCCCATTGGTGAAAGAGGATGCTGAGGAGTAGCTGGTGCTTCATCATGCTTGGGAATTCCAAGCATCACATGTGATGGAACCTGGAAGCAGAAGCTTATAATTTTGAAGTGCAAAGTAGGAATTTAACTTGAGAATAACAATATCTAGGATCAGGAAATGCAACATCCAACTATTATCGTTTGTAAATGTGATAAGGATTTCTCCCCAATATGCCAACCTCCAACTCTGGTGGGTGTGTGTGTGTGAGAGATACATACATATAAGAGACAGCATATATATATACACACATACATACACATATATATAGATATATAGATATATATATATAGATAGATAGATAGATAGAGAGAGAGAGCCGAAAACCTGGCCTTTTGGCCTCTGCATTAAGGAAACCACAGGAATAGTGCATTAGGGGGAAATCAAAGATTATAAACTCTGTATGAAGTAATAATTATATTTAATGAGCTCAACTAACATCAGATTTATTCTGAAGCGGAGCAAGTGTTGCAACAAGATCTTTGGTGTTTGGCCGATCCCTAGGTTCATATTGCAAGCATTGCGAAGCCAGGTCAAAAACCACAGTTGCCTCTTCAGCTGAGAAGTTACCCTCCAAGTGTGAATCCATTAGGAGAAGTATGTTTTTGCCTCGTATCATATCCAGTGCCTGTCCAAACACACTATAAACTCAGTACAAATTTCTCGCGGAAAAGCCCAACCATAGGACTTAAAGAATACTGTGATATTTATAAGTCGACATGTTTCCGAAGTAAAACATTAGGCTTCTCTCTCAGAATTATTCTTGTGCAATTAAAACATCAGTTTAAAAAGAAGCATCGAGACTTTTTAACATGTTGAAATCTCCTTCTTTCTTTTTTTTTCTTTTTTTTGGGGGATGGGGGGAATAAAACAGAGACGTACGCAGACATAATTATTGACAAAACCCCTCTTTCACAATGTTACCATATGATAAATATAAGTCTCAATTTCAGGCACTCATCCAATACTTACCAAATTTATGACATTGGGCAAACAAGATACTTGTGAAAAAAACTGGAAACTTAAAGTACGAGTTTCTTAAAGAAAATGTCAAGTAGATCTCTTTAAACAATGTTAATGTGAAAGCAGAAGCAAGACATAGCGAAGTTATACAATAAGAAGATGAGGGACAAGAAATCAAACCACTGGTCACTAACAAGTTTAATCTTATGATTAATCGACAAACTAAACATGTTTCTTGAGTAAATATCCACCTGGTCAGGATGCATCTAAAATGTACTCATAACAGGTACCAGAATTGCAAAACATTTGAATAAACAATGTTCTACTATACATATTCCAGGGGAAAAAGGACCCAAAAAAAGGAAGAATTTTGTTTATCAATTCCAGGAGACTGGGAGGGTAATTCTGAAAGATAACAACATTATGTTACAAGCTACAGATTACTTACATGGCCAGGAGGAATATGCTTTCCACTGAGGAGATCTAGAAGGACAGTTCCAAAGCTAAAAACAACACTTTCTTGGGTAACCCTTCCTAAAATGGAGACAAGTCGTCAATAATCAAAAAAATCTTCAGAAAGCAGAGCCTTCATATAAGTGAAAATCTAGAATAGTAAAGAAAAAAGAAGTGCATTAAGGTCGAGAATGACACTCGCCAAATTGAGCAATCTTTCAAAATGCCCATCAACTGCTAATTACATAAAATAAACATAAGTTAACTCCAAATCAAAACGTGCATCCTTGAATAGGTTATTATTCACTAGAACAGTTTGGGGCGCATACAGTTTGGGGCGTATACACATATATAACTGTCCACAAGTTTATCGGCTTTAGACAAACATCCATGCAAGCATCAATTTGCATAGCTCCAATTATGATATTATGGCTCTGTCCCGCCTAAGAAAGGGATAGGAAACTATGAACCAATCGTGGAAACTATGAACCAATCGTGTATAGACTCCAATTAGAGGATATACAGGCTGTCTCAGTCATGAACTTGCTCAAGCTAAGGTCAAGCTGTCATAGTAATGCACTATGGAGAACAATTGAACTTCAGATAAAAGAAGAGCATTTCATTGCAACTGAACCTTTGACAAAAATACTGATTCTTCACTAAATTCTTTTAATGAGAATGGAACTAATACAATCTCTGGTTCTACCATTTAACAATCAGTCACACCAATTATATAACCAAAAAGATCAACACTGGTTCTTGAGCAAATGATTGACTGATCGCAGCTTACGTGCATTTTCTTTGGCCGTCAATAACCCTAAAAAAAAGACTCCGATAGATGTCCTAAAAACTGAAACTCTTTGATTCAGATCAGCAATAATAGGTCAGTTAACTAGATTATACTAATAAAGAACTGGGCTTGGCCAAAATGAAAATTCGCTGTTGAGATTCCATACTGAATTGTCCACAGGGCTCTTCAAAGTTGTTCTAATGCGATTTTAAATGTTTCAAAGTAAAGAAAAAGAAATGCATGCATCTCCAAATTTCCAGCTGATAATTTCCCTAAGTTCTTGAAATAACATTTAATAACACAAATCAGAATTTAGCTTCCATATGATTCTTCTAACCATATAAAACCTAAAAAAACTCAAACAGAAGTGCGGCCATGGACAGCTTCTTCCATGTTGAGATTATTCAGATATCTAGATCCTCTAAACACAAACACAATCATTTGACCCCAAAGTGCAATATAAAAGAAAGATTGTAAATTCTCAACGATCAACTATATTAATAATCCATGGCAGAAGTTGTAAGCATTAAATAAGCCAAATAACAGGAAAAAAAAAAATTAAAGCATGTGTATTCACCGTTTCTCAAATACTCAGGAGGTGTATATGCAAGATTTGTGCTATAACTTTTACCATCCCTGCTGTTTTTCATTAATCCGAAACAAGAGAGCCGTGGATCACCATTCTGCCAAAAGCAGTCGTCAAGTTAACACTTTGACTAAATTACAACCTAAAGCCTCTGCAGAAGTACTAGTACAGGCAGGTAAAGAAAGTAAATTGATAGTAAACAATGACCATCACCACATGTAAACTAAAGCATATCTTCAAAACAGATAGGGAAACAAATTCAAAAGATCCATAACAACACCTCATCAAAGAGAACCCTATATGCGTTCAAATCGTGGTACAGTGGACGACCTTCTGTACTACAATAATCCAGTGCCTCAGCGATATAAAGAGCCACTCTTAAACGCATGGCGCACTCAAGAGTCTGGTTCTCCCCTGTGAAAAAAGTTTTTAAGTATAAAACTAGTAAAAGATAACATTAAAAAGAATGAACACTTAAATCCCACGGTACACATGTATTTACCATTAAACTGATAGAGCAAAAAAAAGAGAGTATCAACAAGCAACTTACAGTCTGGAAGTGAGGAAGAAAACAAGAATATACTAGCCCTCAAACAAGAAATAATGTGACATTCAAAAGGGTGAAAGAAAAGAGTAAAGAGAAACGTGTATATTTGTAAACACCTTAACCTAAACCGATGAAACACCTAAATCGAAAAATGTCCGGCGACCTAGTTATCTACTGTTGTTTTCTGAACATATCATATGTAACCCAAACAACCAAGAGAAGTTCAGATGATAGTAAGGAAACTGCAATTAAGCACAAGCAAATTTATGAATGAGGACTAAAAAATAGTTGTACAAGCCAAATGAAAAAGAGATATATATATATATTTACACATTCATATATATGTATTTGGACAGGTATATATATAAGCAAATCAATAAATAAAACTAAAATCTTATAAAATAAAAACATACAGTGAAAAAGATGTTTTGCAAGAGTATCTGTCATTTGCTATTAGGCATAAATTCAGCTACAAGTAGCCTCTCATCACCGTCACTGCAGTACCCAATCAAATTCGCCAGCCTCTTATGCATCAATTTCCCAACTCCCCGAGCCTCCTCCTTCATATTCAAAATTACACATCAAAATCTCTTCTTTTATACAAAACAACAAAGCCCCCAAGCTAAAAATATATATATAAATTATTAAAACAAAAAAACAAAAGATTAAATTTTTTGAAAAAAATGATAGTACCGCAAACTGTTTAGGGTCGGGCCAGGCCAGTTTAGTAAATTTCTTAACAGCGATCCACCGGCGATTCTGTAACCGGCCTTTGTAGACGACATTCGGGGCCTTCTCCCCGCTCTCGGAGACTATGAAATCGGAGCTGAAGTTATTGGTGGCTAACTTTAAGCTCAGCTAGCGAGAACTCCGAGAAGCCCGGTACGCCACCTCCTCCGTCACCTGCTCCTCCGGCAGAGGCGGTTCCGTTGGAGGAACGAGGGTGGTGGGCCTGGCCTTCTAGCCGTAGTGGTTGTCGGAGCGAGAGTCTCTGGTGGGAGACGATTGGCAACACCCCATGACTCAATTGAGTTGATTTGAGCTGAGCTGACTCACTAACTAAAATAGAACGCCGCAAATTTAAAAGATGGTTCAAAAATAAGTGAGAAAAATACTTCTCCAAAAAATAGTCATCTAGCGGGCTCCATTTGGATAGAAAATTTTTTAAAATATTTTGTAATAGTTTTTGTATTTATCTCTTTATTTTATATATATATATATATATATATATCGCATTAAAAAATAAAAATTTTAATAATATTTTAAATAATAACTATTTAAATAAATTTTTTTTAAAAATTAATAAAATACTTTATTTGGCTTTGTTTTTTTGAGTTTGAAAATACGATTATCTCGTGCTATGCAGTACAGCTAATGAGTGGAATAATGGAATAACAAAAAATGGATATATTTAAACAGTCAATGTTGTGTCGTGGCTTCGTGGGTGTTTTTGTACACATTCAGTGTGTTTGTGTGTGAATTCAATGAATAGTTAAAAGAACTGAGAATGTGAAAATGTGTTGCGTTCGTGTGGGTTTAGAAAGGGACGGAATAAGCCGGGGGGAAATGGGAAAATTTTTAGATGGATTTTATCTGTAATAAATTATATAAATTTTTTAATTTAAATTCACGCACATTTTTTAAGATAATTATTTTAATAAAATAAAGTGATATAAATAAATTTAAATTAAAGAATTCATATCACTTATCATAAATCAAATATATATCCAAATTTTTTGAAAAAAAAAAAAAGATTTAAGACATGATACCATATGACATGATTAAAAAATGGTTGAAATTGGGAAGTGGGGAGCTTTCATTGTCTGCCTTTTTTTTTTTGTTGCTGTTTTATGGCTTTCTTTTGGTTCTTTTGCCTAGTTGAACATTATTGTTTCCTTCTATTATTCCTTAATTATCCTTTTAAGTAGGTGTTAAATTGGAAACTGTTTGAGTATTTTGGTTATTAAGAACCATTTTCCGCACTGACGCTGCATTTACAGATGGGATTCTTCAGAATTAGTGGTTAAAGAATTAAAGAATCACAACAATTGAGAGTAAATACCTTTTGATGGGACGTGAACATTGCAACTGTTAATTTAATTAATTAATTAAATGCATAAAAGGAGCGTCTAAACTTTTAAGTATGGCGCAAAATCATTTAAAGTTTAAATTCACTTCGCGCGAAGAATATTTTTTGTAATCTATATATATATAAATTTTACGATCTCTTATACAAAATTATTTTTTTATACTTTAAATAGTTATATAATATAATATTATATTTTTTAAAAAATTTATACTTTATAATTTTTTAAAACTAAGAAAATATATATATATATATATATATATATCAAAATTTTTGTCAAATCTAATTCTGTATCAGCTAATTTCCTAAACTTTCATTTGACAAAAACTCATATTAACCCGACCCTACTTATTGGCAATCTTCGTGATAACAACTAAATAGTACTAAATATTGTCTGCACCAATCAGGAAGAAGACTAATGTGTAATGCAAGAATTATTTTGATAAGTATGTAAGAGTATGTAAAGGGTTTTGAGAGAGTTGACAAACATTGGGCCTAATTTAACTCGACTTTTGGCATAGCTAAGCCTTAAATTGATAGGAACATATATATATTTTTTTATCAACTTTAAATATCTTTTTAAAATAGTTTTGACAATTTTCTCTATTTCGAGCAACTAAACCCTAGAAATGATAAATCACTTTAGTAACTCAATTTTTATCAAGTCAATTTGGTCTTTAACGTCTGTTTACTTATCACTAAGTTCGTAAAACAAGATAATATTGAAAATTATTTGATCCAGACTTTTGATGCAAGCAAATAAACAAATTTTAACAGATAAATTTGAAAAAATAATTTAAATCAAAATAATCTAACAATACAAAACCATACCTAAGGTAGCATAATATGATTTGTATTCATAAGAATTACCTTCACTATCTTGAAATCTATATATAATGCTCGACTCTTTCCATGTTGCACCAAATTAATGTTATCTAAATAAATTATCAACAAATTTATGAAGGCAATAATAAAATTTGATAGTACTAAGAATTACGTGGCTAGATTTATGTTCAAAAAAAAAAAAATGAAGTTTGAGAGAATCAAATGTTGGCACTTCGCTTTTGAACACGACAAGAAACCACAATGTGACCGCTCAAACACGCAACGCGACGCAAGCCGAACCATGTAATACGCTAACGCAACGCGTCGTCGTCGTGTCAGCCACCATGTCCATCAGTACCACGCCAGCTTACAGCTAAGCCTTTTACTCCCTTTGTCTTCTTGTATTTTTCAGGATAATTCTTAGAAAAATTCCACCGTCTTTTTAGGAATTATTACTTTATATTTTAAATATTTATATAGTATAATATTATATATTTTAAAAATTTATATTATGTAAATTTTTAAAATAAAGAGAATAATTCTTTAAAAGAAATCGTAGAATTCTCTCGTTCTTATATTATGATGGATGGAGGGATTTGGATGGCTAACGATCTTCTGTCATATATTTTGTATCATTTTCTATTATACCACCCAATAAATTGTCAAGATTACTCTACTAAAATCACATCATTTAATTTTGACAGTTCATTAAATGGCGTGACAGGAAATGGCACAGGGTGTGAGATAGAAGATCATGTGCCGATTTGGATGGATTTGGACGGTAAATTTAAATTTATTATAAGTTATCTAAACAGGTTGATTAATTTAATTGGAGATTTTAAAATCTATCAACTAGTGAGAATATAATTTTAGTGATTATATAAGTAAATTCAAATTCATCCAAATTCTATATCATTTTTTCAAATATAATCAATTTAAATCAATTAATTTCAATTTTTTCTTACAATTAAAATCAACCCATTCAAACACAACCTTATATGAATGTCTTAGACTCCATAGTCTAAATTAATATGCATCAATGGTGTAAATAATATGTATTAATTTAAATTATGATATCCAATACTTTGGACACATTTGAGTAACAAAAAAAATGGCACCTTTTTTCATCACTCTAGTAGTATACTAGTATTAGTATAGGTTAGTTTTGGTTTTATACAAGGTAAGACTAAAGGGTGACAAAAGTTTTTTTTTTTTTTTTTTTCTACACCTAAAAAAAAAAATGAAAGGAACAAAAATGGAAGAGATGTAAATCTGGTACTTTGAGGCATTGCATCTCTACTGACCCAAGCTAAACCCGAGTTTCTTCTAGTATTGTCGAAGGTTTGGCTAATGCTATAAACGAGTTGAGTCAAAGTTAGTATATCTGGACTCGAACCTAATTAGTAAATTTACATTCGAATATTGGTCAAGTCTACAAAAGTAAAATGATATTGAATTAAGATTTTTGTCTGTCTAAAAAAGTAAATTGACACCAAATTTGTCAGACCTTGTAGAATTTGAATCCGAATCCAAATTTTATAATATTTTTTTAACTTTTAAAAATTTTATATAGAAATTTTAGTTGTTTTTGTAATTATAAAAAATATGCAATATTTCAAAATTTATATTTGTACATGGGTTTTAAAATAGAATATAATTTACATTAACAATTTACACAACATATATGTAATTGTACATATAGAATAATATTAATTGTATATAAGTTTAGTACATATTTAATATTTTAATCAAATTCAAGTTTTAATGAAGTCAAAACAATAAGATATTCGATCTGTTTATTATAGTAGTTAAATGGGTTCGAATTTCTGAATCAAATCCAAGTATTCAAAATTCTCATGAATCTAGACCCGAAAAATAGGTTAGTCGGATTTGATCTAGACTCGACCTATTGTTAGACCTAGGTTTGGCGAGTTAAAATGAAATTAGGATATTCGATTTTTTTAAACTCTATAATTTAAATAGGATATCCAAATTAATTGTGGTGTTTCTAGCCTGCTGCCTAATAGGTAGAACTTTCTGATCGCTCACCGAAAAATTATCAAGTTGGATATATATATTTGATCACTCACCAAAAAAAATTCTTTAAGTGAATCGTAGGAAATGTATAATAAGTGTTATCACGTTATTCCTGCAATATTTACACCCACCAACTTCCTTTCTTATTTAATTATTTTAGTAGATTAGTTCACTCTCATGACTGGTTTACCTAACTTCATTACTTTCGAGAAGCAAGTAACTGGACTAGGTGCATAACGCGATTCTTTATAAATATTGATTTCAAAATATAATAATAATAATGTCAATACAAAGCATCAATTAATTACATCCTCCCACCTACACGTCACGTGAAGGTGTATGTTTATGTGTTTGTATTTGTATCATCAATCAGTAAATGCAGTATATTGGTAAATACGTGTTTTGTTGATTTTATTCTTGCCAAATACATAAAATATACTAACATTGTTCTTCAAATTTTAGTTTTTTAAAGCTAGAATTATGGTGAGAAATATTCGTACTAGCCTTAAAGTTTGTTCACTAATATGATAATCAATATGAATAATAAACACCAGGTAGGGCAATATCTTCATTCCCAAGAAACTTTGATAGTCCAAAAATGTATAGACTGTTGACAATCCTATGTTTTTAGACCAATTAAAAGATTCTTTCCCAGCTATCTGCAATCCTATATTTTTTTTACTTGACTTATATTTTAGGAATTCTAATCGTGATTATGATCAAACTGAAAATAGTCAGCTTTGGCGGTGATTAAGCATATTATTGTATATATTAATGAGTTAATTAAAGTGAATAAAAAACATGCGACATTAATTAAGCAAGTGCTTATTCATCTTGATTCCTTCCAACAAATGCATTACGATGAGAAAACTTTTTGATGAATCATTAAGGAAATGATTAATCGCCCAAAATCATTATATATCCTTAATTTCGAGCATAAACACGGCCAAGCAAGCTTAATAATCAGTGCCCTTTATATCATGTGCACGTTACGCTAATATTCTTGCACAAATTATTAATTAAAACTAGTCTCTTTTTTTTTTTTTTAATTTTTTCATTTGTTCAATTATTTTGGTTTGCAGGTTCTTCTGACCAAAGGCTCCAGTTCACATGTCAGGCTGAATGTCTAAGTTCGTGCATTGCGATGCTGCCTTTTTAATTATTGATGGCACGGGCAAATATCCGGCTAAGATTCTTCTTCCAAATTTTTTTTTTTTTTTTGGTAAATATTACCTGGCTATTATGGGTGTAGATTCGTATTAAAATTTAGAAACCAAATTACTTGCAATTACCGAACCTTAAAAGATATATGTACTTTAAATAAGTAGTCTACATTCTCTAGTTTTTTTTTTTAAAATTATAATTAAACATATAAATTGCCAGGAAAACAGCTCATAATGCAAACTGCTGGTAATGAATTTCTAATTTGAAAATTTTCGCCATCCTTATATAAGTATTTTGGTGTCAAATTTTTCTTCATTTGACAATGCATCAATGAAAATTATGCAATTCGTAATTCTCAGTTTCTTTTTCTTTTCTCTTTTTCAAAACAAAATATCGGTGTCATTCTTACACTTATTCAAATTGGGAATAACCCTTTCCACAGATGAGCAGAAACTTAGCTGTTTCATATTTGAGGTAGAGTCCCGGGGCAAATACCATGATTAAATACAATACTCTTTTTATAGTCGCTTTCATTTTAATAATTTTACCATTTCATAAATTTACAAATTTAAAAATATTTGTTAAAATTATTTTTCGTGACAAAATCATATTCAATTACCAACCCTGATTTTAGATACTACTTTATTAAATTTTGTTCATTTTTTAGCAAATTTAGTGATAAGTTAATAATTTTGTCCAATGTTATAAAACTCAGACCGAACCGACCAGATCGAAAGGATAAATCAAGAACTGGTAATGACTCCTATCCAAGTGAATTTAAAAGCCGAAATTAATAAAAATCCGATCAAACTCGAGAAATCGGAAAGAACCGATTGACCCATATAAGACTGGGTTTTGGTTTTCCTCAGAAAAAACATCATCATTCCAACCAAAATACACATCCTAAAATATTCAAACCCAAAAATAACACACAGATCCGACAAATCCATATTAACAAAATTAGTGCATCAGAAGCAATGTTCAACAGTGTCAACTTTCAACAAATAATCTAATCTAGCCTTTCGATGGGTGGGGGAGGGTAAGGATCTGGAGGAGGAGGACACATCTAGGATGGCATTGATGGAGGCAATTCTGGATGAGGGGGATGAAAAAAAAGAAAAACGTATGAGAAAAGAGTTTTGGGGGATTCGAACCATGCTTGTCAATTAAAAATGAGTTGGCCTTAAATCACCTGTACATTGAGCATTTGGCTATTGTTGGAGTGTAAAGTTTAATTATAACTATTTGAAAAAGTTAAATACAAAAAAAAAATATTAAATTGCTGGTTAAACTACTTAGTTGGACACACTTTTGAGTTAGTGTCCAGTCTAAATATAAAAAAATTAATTTTAACACTTAAAATTTTGTATAAATACACTGATTATGTAGATATAAGCGCAACATGAATCATTTGCAAGCTAGGGAGAGACAAATCACTAAACAGAAATCACAGTCACTAGTGTACATAAAAAAGGTTCCATAACATATACACAATTTGGTCAAACTTCATAATCTTTTCTCTGTGGAATTTATAAGACAAGGGTTTTTTTTTTTTGAACTAATTAATTGATCTAGTGTGGAGAAAATTCTAACAATATGCCTGTTTTCCAAATTCACTCTATTTGTGTGCCTATTTGAAAGTGGTGTTCCGAAAGAGTGGAACTCGCATTCGGAGAATGCGAGTTCCAGAAAATTTTTAAAATAAATAAATAAATAAATAAATTTATTTGTGACCTCGCATTCTCAGAATGCGAGGACCTATTTTTTTTTTTTTTTTAAATGTGTTGTAATGAATTTTTGTTTTGTTTTTTTTGTTTGGTTATAGCTAATTTGACTATGTATGTGTATATATATATATATATAGAATTTAGCAAATTTGACTATGTATATTGCGAATGGAAATCGTGCACTATTACAAAAATAGAAAAAATGAATGATTTCAAAATTTAGACTATGTATATTGCATGGAATGGAAATTGTTACTATTACAAAAATAGAAAAATGAAGGATTTGACTGTAAGATAAAATCATTTAAATAGTAAATTATAAATTATAATTTATAAGTCGGTTGTAGGATATTTGGGAATAGTAAACCATTATCTTTAAATCATAAACTATAACATTAACGAAATAGTACGCGAATGAAATGTAAACCTCGCACACATTAATTTGAGGTATTTTCAGTAACCTGTCGTTTGACTAGTTATAATCCCTATTTTACAAACATTCTCCCCTATTTATTAATTTGGGGAATTTGGGGACTGATCTTCTGCGAGGCCCGAATGGAAATTGTGGACTATTACAAAAATAGAAAAATGAAGGATTTGACTGTAAGATAAAATCATTTAAATAGTAAATCGTAAATTATAAATTATAACATTAACGAAGTTGTAGGATATTTGGGAATAGTAAACCATTATCTTTAAATCATAAACTATAACATTAACGAAATAGTACGCGAATGAAATGTGGGTAAACCCGTTAATTTATTAATTTATCGTATTTTTTATAAAATTTTGAGAGGCTCCCCTATTTTACAAACAGATCCCCTATATAGAACACTAATTTAATTGTGTTTTTTTTTTTAAATTTTTTTTTTGTAAAATAGGGGAGATTCTGTCAAAATTTTATAACACAACTTTGAAATAGGCATACAATTAGAACACATTTGAAAAATGGCATATATATAGAAATTTTCCATCTAGTGTGTGAGAACATTGAGGAGTGAAACCCTAGTATTGATTAAACTCCTAAACACTCTCTCACCACCAATTTCAATTCCCACAATACAATCCTCCAACTCATGCATTCTCTTCGACGTCAACTTCAACTCTTCTTCACCTTTTTTTCTCAAACTATCCAAACTAATAATTTCTTGAAACTCTTGAATGCCATCTTCTCCAATCATCACTAATTCTTTTTTCATGTCCTTATAATTCCCAAAGCTGATCAACCCTAATAAACACGATCGATTTCGAAATGTCCAGAGAAGCTGAAAGTCCATTAAAAAGGGCAAGCGAAACCGAAGCCGTGACCTGGATAACATCCTTCATAACTTCACCAATCTCATCACCATCTTCCTCGGCATCAGCTGGCGGGGATTGTAGTAGAGGATATTTTCCCATGCACTGAACGGCAGATGCGAGTTGGCCGAAATCTTTGGCTAATTTTTTAAGATTCTTGAAATACAAAGCCATCTTCGAATCATCTCTTCTTCTTATGGCTACTTGTGCGGCGAAATGCTGTTCTTTTAACGTCAAAAGCAATGTTTGGAAGATCCCGTAAACATCGACAAAGCGTAGAAAGTCATCTAGAAACTTGTCTATCAAGTCATTGTGGCCGCGTAAAGATTCGCGAGTCTGAGGGAGGTGGAGGAGATCGTCGAGAGATTCTTGGACAATCTTGAGTCGGGTCAACCCATCACAAATCCAAGAAGAAGTTGTTGGGTTTTTTTGAGGTTTAATAGGAGAAGGAGCCCAATAACATTTGAGCTCGTTGATCGCATCTTTGAGCTGGGAAATCAAGGGATGTGATCTACAAGGAAGACTAGTAGATCTGACGTGGTAAGTCTTTTTATGTTTTGTTGAAGAAGAAGAAGACGAAGAAGAAGAGCTTGGTTGATTCGTAAAAGAAAGGGATCTTCTGAAATTGGCGACCATTTTAGGGGTCATTTTTCAGCGTGTTTTTTTGTGAGAATAATTAGAACATAGAAAGAAAGGATGTTAGTTGTATACTTGGAGATGGACGGAGGAGGAATGAGGTTGAGTGGTTTATAAAGCCGAGACAACGCGGTTAGAGAATAAAAGAGACACGCACGCACGCACGCACGAAGTGGACTGGATCCGCGAATAAATCCAGCTGTCGGGGACTTAAATTACTCTGTCTTGGCATCTTGGCAGCACTTATGAGTTCTCACGCTGCAATTGCATGTGGGTTTGGATGTGTAGTTGGATGATCATCTGTGTTTACTGCTGGAAGTAGCTAGGCACATACAACTTAATTGCTTAATGGCAAATAAATTCCTAAGGATCTTTTGGTGCATATTCTTTACTCTTTGTTATACTATTAAATAATTTGTTAAAATCGTTAAAATCAAAATCGCGGTGACAGATCGCGAAATATATCGATCTCAATATATCAATTAGGTATCAATGCGATACTTTAATTTAGAGACAGAAAATATATTTAAAGTATATGAAAAAATTTTACAAAAATATAAAATACAATAATAAGGACAACAATTTTATAAAATCTAGTGATTATAACTCTCAAGCAGTATGAAATATATAATAGTTGTTTTACTAGTAGTTAGTAGGCCAGTTGCAATTATTTATTAAATTTTCTTTCTTATTATCTAGACAATGAAATCATTATTGTAGTGAATTACAATTAAAAGTTAAACTTGATTTAATGTCCATCAAATATAATTAAATTTGATTAAAAATTAATTGAGGGTATTACAAACTTTTAAAATTCTTAATATAAAATAAAATACTCATAAGGGGATAAAAATTAGAAACTTAAAAACTACTGAGGCTAATTGAAAATGGACTATAACTTGGGTGGTCAAAGTTGAAATTCCATAACTTCTAATCTTCTTCACCCCGACCCCAATCGATCGACATCACCAGATTCAGTATACACAGTCCAAACTTAACCTCTCAATCAAGTCCAAGCTTGTCGCCGATCAAATATTAGATGTCTTCCAAAAATTATCACACAGGAATTAAATCTCTAAAAGTCCTTAAAAAATTTTGTCTAGTACGCTAGAATATGAGAGAATTAAAGTTAAAAATCTTATTTTTAATTTTCTAAGACACCCCAATAATTATTTCTTCTTTTTGAGTTTGTAGAGTTAAACATCTCAATCAATTGACAAGATAAAAAATTGAAGAAGATGTCGGTCAAATCTATGTTATTTTGACTGGAGTCTCAAAGATGGTGACGAATCGCTAGTTGACTCAATGAAATTAGACGATTCTCACCAAATTCTTGATCCGTCACATTGAATCTCACGGCGGGTCACTGCTGGTTCCAGTGACTCCGGTACATCCCGAAGCGAACTTAAAGCTTATCACTTAATAAATTATGAAGATTATTTTTAATTATAACTGTTTGGATAATCACTATGAAAATTATTTTATGAGAATAAAAGTATTAAAAAATATTTAATTTTATTCTTCACTTGTAACTTGAATTTCAAATTAATTAACTTATTAATATAACAAAACTCATTCTTCGTTCAAGTCAAGTAAAAAAAATATCATATAAATTTATATCAATAATGAAATTTATAATTTTTATTCTGATTTTAATTTTCGAATGTGAACCAAACACATCCCTCAATTTGCATTTAAATATGACAGTGGTGCATCGCAAGTAAGCAAGAGAGCTAGCTTAGGAACAAGCCAAACAGACAAGCACCAGCGGATGTGCCTCAATATATAAAAAAAATCACATCTTCTTGGTGAATTGGACACACGACTGAAGAATATTCTACTACTTAACTCAACTTCTCTCTGGGAGTTCATGTTCATCACCACCAGTTACTTGGTTGATGATGGTAGAGAGGCAGGTCATAGTGGCAATGAGTCATAATTGTTGGGTTTTGGATATTTATATATATATTAATTGTGTAATATGTGTTATCATAATTAATTGACCCAATATAAAGTGATAAATGAGCCTAAGTCATCTAATTAGTATGGACTTTTATGTGTAGATACCCTAAAATCTTATTTTCTGTTTTATGATGGGCAAAACCTAAGAGGATAAAGAAAATATATCTATATATATATATATATATATATATATATATATATATATATATATAGGTTATGGTTTCCAAATTCTATGTTCTTGTGTTACTTTTCTTGACATCCCATCATCAGAAAAGTGATAACCTATTCTCTAAAATACATACATAGTAATTTGGAAGATCAATAACCACAATATTCAAGAATCAAATCCGTAGATCCAAGAATCACATCAATTCTTATGGATTCAGGTACGTTTTTAGATCGCATTTAGTATTTAATTTGTATTTTTTATGATTAAACATGAAGGATTTGGGTTATGATAACGTTGATTGTCATAATATTAAAGTTAATTTGGTATTCTAACAATAATCACACAAGGTCAATGGACAGCCACGCATGATTCACGTTTTCCATAATTAATGCTTACATTATTGTTTTACTCGTGGCCTGGCTTAATTAAGGTGCAAATGTTTCTTGTCCAGTCAATTGGTCACAATTTGGTCTTCATTTCAAAAACCTTAATCAAAGATCAATAGGAGTACAAAATAGCATCACCAACTTAATCTAATTTCTCAAGTGTTATTTAGAAATTAATTGTGTTCACTGTTCAGTATTTCTGCACCTACTCGCTAAAATTAAGAGTCGCCAATGGTGTGTTGTAGGAAAATTTTTTAACTACTCATACTTTATTGTGGAGCTAGTATTCTTGATTGTTGAATGATTGAAAAATATTAGGGTTCTTTTTTTTTTCAGTTATCTCAACGACGTATGTCACATCTACTCTTGCATTACGGAGTGAATTGTCAAGACTTACTCGTGTTTTAGGCGGCATAGAATTTTCTTTCTCATTATCTATCATACTATATAATAAACTGTTAAGATTTTGTAAAGTAATTTTAGTAAACTAATCCTAACATTTCACACTTTATTTGATAATATGATAAAAAAAATGAAACAGGTTATCGAACGTAAGATCGTTAGCGGCCCATAAAATTAACAAGTTCACTGCCCACAAAAACACCAGACCGAGCATTGAGAATGACCCATTGGGCTAAATAAACTTTTGTGTTTGTTTGTGCTCGGACTTTCCGACAAATACGTGGTGCGTTTAAGCCAACTCCACGTTGCATGCTGGACATGTGTCAACCGCAACATTGGGAAAGGCCTAGTACAAAAATCGAACTCTGAGACTCGTATTTCTCTTGAGCAGGCAAATTATTATATATTTTTTTAAAAAAGAAAAGAGCAGAAATTCATGGAGAAAGAGGAGAAGAGATCAAAGGAGAAGGGATGTTGAAGAAGATGAGGGGGGTCAGAATCAGAATATGAAGCATCAACCTCCAAATATTTCTCCAATGCAACCCGTTCAGATTGAAGCCTATGGGGGTGGGTTATATGGAAAAGACGATGACCAACCCAAGAAAGCACCTCCTGGGAGGGCTAGTGAAACCCAAAGTGCAGATGGCCCACTTCCACCTACTATCCAGCCCAAGCACAAGCCTCCTCCCTCTTCTGGTGATCGGGATATCGACATCACCGGCCAATCCTACATTCAGTATCTCAACTGGACTAGATTTTACGTATGCATTTGTTTTCCCTTTAATATGTATATAGTACTACTCACTTTTCTTATGTTGATCCTAAATTTACTTGATGTACAAGGAGAGAGTTACGTTTAATACTTTCATGTTAGTACTACTTGACTACGTACGGTGAATTTGTTTGTCTTCCGTTATCTTTTTACGGCCCATTTTCACTTCAATTTAACCCAAGGGGAATAAACATCCGAATGTTATATATATATATATATATATTTGGGAGTATTGTTGTGATGAATTACACGCGTTTCGTCGAATGGACTTGCGCAAGAGATTTTCTAAAATGAAAGATGCTTCATATCTAAAACAACTTACTTGCAAAATTCTACCTTCAAATCTAGTGCTTCCTCACCTTGTCACTATTTGATTTTTTTTTATTATTTATGCATCAAGTTTTTATATTTCAAAATTTATTTAAATAAATAATATATAAATTACTCATTACAAGCCAAAGAAGTCGAATTGTTAAAAAAAAAAAATTAGTATAAGGATATTTTTTCTGTAATATGTAATCCACAATATGAATCAAAAGAATGAATAATATTTTTGATGTTCCAACACCTTTTAAGTAGCAAAAATTGCTTATACCGGATCAGTGACGGGAAGGCCTATGTACACCCCAAGTGCCTATGATTACCTACGTTATTTGATTTCTCTCTTCTTTTTTCCTTTTATGTGGGATAGGATAGAAATATATCCCATTTATAAAAAAAAAAACCAACAAAAATACTACCCAAGCCCAGAACCAAGTCGGCAAATGTGGGCCGCTGGTGGAGCTTCCCATTGGGCCGTGCGCTCTCTCATCTCCCCAAAGTCATTCACGCATTGCTGTAGCTTCAATGCCTTCACTCTTTTTCTCTCGGCGGCTAATTTTTTACCAGCTACCCTGTCAAATATTTTTTCCCAGCCTTGTTCCCAATCACCGTGGGCGTCACAAAGCTCAAGACTGTTATTGGACCACTCAGTCCAGCTCCATTCTTTATTCAACCTTTCCATAATTGGCCCAACACAGATGCCATTGCAGGTCGCTGTGCAGGGCCTACACTTTGCCCCACTCATTGGGCCTCGGCTTGATATTGCGCCCACGGGGACACCGAAACGGGCCGGAGGAAACTCATATTTACGGTCCGTTAAAATACAGAAGGGAACCCGAATTGTACCGTAAGGGACTCTTTGGACGTTTAGGATTGGGCCTTGAAGGCAGACTCGGAATTGAGCTGCTGAAGCTCAGCTCTGTCGAGCTGGGGAATGAGTGAGAGCCGCGAAAGAGCCACCACTGAGGTGTTGAAGTCACCAATGCCTAGTCGGTCATTCAAGCCGTTGTAAGATGAGCCCGGTGGGACCAGGTATTTACCCGGAATGAAGTTCTCGGGTCCTAGGGGACCTGACCAGTAACCGTCCACTCTGGTTCGGACTATCCAATCGTAAGTGAAATTGTTCTTGGTTTGGTAGTCACTGATCATAGTGAGGCAGCCCTCTACCAGGTTGAAATATTGCAGCAGTCCCTGAAATTGCATTCACCCAGAATGAGCAAATTAAAAGGAAAATAATTAGGTAGATTCGATTTTTGATTCTATATACACCCGATAGTCAGGATTAAATCTTAAATAATCTTGCTTACATAAGCTGATGTCATAGATTCTCTAAAGTTTAATCCACACTACAGGATCTACAAGTGGAGTCAAAAACCAGATCTACCTAAGACTTATATTTGTTAAATTAAAATATAGTAAAAAAAATTATAATTTCATTTACTTTAAATATTTATACAGTACAATAATATTTATTTATTACAAGTCATACAACAGACCGATATGATACTTTAACTCAATCACAAAATTTTCCAATATATTGCAGCTAGTGTTAATTAGTATAATATTATTGGATTTATAAATTTGGCGCGCATCAGAAATTAGCCAAGGCTACCAAATTTTGTAGGAAAATACTAACACAGCTTGGTCTCAACCCTATTTAAAGACTTTGAAGATATAATTAAATTTTATAAAATCTTATTTACATCAATTGATTTTATAAATTTTATAATATTTAATTCACACTACATCATAAATTTTATAATATTTAATTCACATAATAAGATCTACAAATATGATCAAAAAATAAATCTACGTAAGTATTACTAAATTTTTTGTGGCAAATGGGTCAAAACTAGTACAGAATTTTACTATTAAATTAAAGTACAACGTTTAACAGAAAGAATGTAGGGGACATTCCTATAGAACAAAATGAGATTTGGTGGGAATTAGATTAATGACTATCTGAGTTCGATTCATATAATAATACTAATGCTGAACATTAAGATTAAATTAGAGGTGGATTGACAAGGTAGAGTCAACTAGTCAAAAATTGAGAGGTGGCCCGCATGGTATGAGGTGTTGCAAACACATTGGTTTGAAAAGTCTTCAACTCCTAACTGGCTATAATTTTGTGCGGGGCCATTAATTGAAGAGTTACAAAAGAAAATAATAATATAAATTCGGTCATAAAAATTAAATTTTATAATATTTAATTTATATCACAAAATTTATAAAACATACAAAACCAAATTTATTGAAATATTTCCTGTTACCAAATTATTAATTAGACAAAAATAATATTAAATAATATCTTTAAATTAATAAAATTTTAACATTTTAAATAATATCAATTAATTTATTTTAATTTTAAACTCATACCTTTAAATATTAAAATTCGATCACTAATATAAAAATACTATTCAACATATCATTTAATAAAAACTTCCGAAAGTTTCTCACCAATTACGTAGGACGTGGTAGGAATGAATGCAATTCAAAACTTGCAGTCACAAAATTCAAAGATTTCAGCTACTCTTTAACATTAAGTGACTTATAATAGTACGTAATACTATTGAAGATCCAAAAAAAAAAAAAATTTATAATAGACCCATTTTATTATTAATGATAGTGAGTAATAATTGGCAGAACCTCCCTGCCATGGGGAACCTTAGCTAAATCTGAAAACCTTCTAATAGACTTAAAAGTTTTATAATTCTGTTAAATTATGTCATTATATTTTAAAATTTATACCATATAAATTTGCAAAGCAAAACATCTAGAAAAAGTGGAACAGATTGATATAATAGAATTTTCCTATATCTATTTTATAGAATTTTCCTGTATCTATTTATTAATAGTTGTCTGGTTCCAACTTCCCAAAAATAACTTGTTCTTAAAATTGGTTATGACTCCCAAAAAATTAAAATTAAAATTAAAATTAAAAATAAAAATAAAAATCCACCAGAAAGGTGAGGTGATAGTGATACGGATACAAACCATTCAACAAACATCCTATGAATTCGTTAGTTTTGGTTGGTTGGTTGGTTATTTTCGCAACCAACAAACTGAAAGTTGCCAAACATAATTTAATTTAATAATATTAAGTTGAGTTTAACTTAAACCAAATATTAAAAAACTGCCAAACATGATCTAGCAATTATTGATTAGAGAATGTTTTTCATTAGTGAAATATTATGATTACCTGGATGCCATTAGGCGAGTCACGAGATGTGAGAACTCGGGACTGTGACTCGGTCTCCGGAATGGGCTTGGGCTGAAAAATCTTAACGGCGGCGATCCTGGGCGCAGCCTTGAGTAAGGAAAGCTTGTAGGAATTGGAGTCGAGTGGGCTATGAAGGAAAAGATCCGAATTTTTATAAACGCCAAGAATCTGTTGATTTTAACTATTATGGAAGGTCCAGTAAGTTCGAACCTTCGGGCCCCACCCACCAAACAAACAGCAATTCTCGACCTTTCCAACTCCTCCTTCCTCCTCTTCAACCACCGCTCCTCCGCCGTTTCATTACCCAACTCCGGCAACGGCCGAGCCATTATTTCATGGAGATTCGGAGCATCATCATATTCATCACGGCTGCTGCTGTGAAATATGGATTTAAAGGAGGAAAACGAATTGAAGAGTGCTCCGACCGACGTCGTTGTGGTGGTGGCGGTGGGAGAAAAGGTTAAGGAGGATAGAGAAATGTAAACGAGTAGGGAGAGAGAAGAGAGAAGCAAAAAAAGAAGTCTCCAGTCGAGATCCGAAACTTTTCTCGTAAACTGCATCAGTATTTTGGTCGGGTTTTTCATCATCATCTGTTTGTTTTTTTTTTTTTTGTTTGTTCTCAAAATCTGGGTCTTCCAAACCGCTCTAAACTTCCCATTAACAATAAAATAAAATATTAGTAGAATAACTTAGAGTATATATGATTTCTGTTGCAGATCCAAAGAAGAGAAGATAACTAACACGCCAATATTGAATATTGAATATTGAATATTGAATATTGAATATTGAACATTGAAATGAATGGGAGAGCAGTAATAAAGAGAGAAAATATGGTGTGGTTTTCTTTTCTAGGAACCTTTTTCAAAACACTTCATTTGCTTTTGGTGAGAGATATGTAATACAGACACAGAAAAAATAACCCGTTAATTCGTCACCACGTGTACACTTTGTAGATTATCAAATCGTACGAAATAAAACAACTTTTAAATAAAATTTTATGAAATTTAATTATAATTATAAATTTTATGAACAAGATTTAATATTGATCTCTGACTACAAATTCTATTACTAAGATCAAAAGCCGATACGATGGTGGTTTATAATTCTTGATGATGAAATAAATGTAAGTAGTCGTAGCGTACAGAGATTGGAGAATTATCTACCTTTTCTATTTTTTTCCTTACTTTTCAATGATGTGCTGTGTTGGAAGTCTATGAGTGATTTTAGGGGATTCATTAAGAAGGAAGATCTGTTCAACTACCAAACCAAAAAAGAAAATTGTATCATCACTTAAGATTTTAGTTCTGGAGGACTTAATCATGTAATATTTTTCTAAGAGTAATTAAGATTTATGGGAAATTTTTATACAGACTCGATCTATTATTGGTGAGATGGATCCTTTAGTTCACATTCGTTTATATTATTCTAACTCATTAAATAAATTTTTTTAGGGTAATATGAATGAATGTAAAATAAAGAATTCATCCACTTACCATAGATCGAGTGTATGTAAGAATTTTTCTTAGTTGTTAGAGGTTGAGGAATTGAAATTATGGAACGATGATATGTGGCTTCCTCGTAAAGTATTAATTTATAGGAAAATTTTATAATTCTTTTCAGGGAATTATTTTCTTATATTTTAAATAATACAGTACAATATTATGTGATTTAAATGCTTGTATTGTACAAATTTTTAAAACTAAAGAGAATGATTCCTTATAAGGGATTGCAGAATTTTCCTAACTTATATTGATTTGAATTTGTATCATTTATGGGGTATTAATTATGTCCGTTATTATTCAGAACTATAACTAGCTATCTTTATTAGTAGTATAGTATTGGAAATACTAATATAAATTTGATTTTAAACTTCATACGTAAATTTTATAGTCAAAATTAAATTTTATTCTAATTTTGTTCACATCAATTAAATTATAAATTTTGTAACATTTAATTCACAATATAAGATATATAAATAAGATTAAAAATCAGATCTATATAAATATTTTTATATAGCGTCATAGTTTATGTACACAAGGATTGAAATTGGAAAATTGGACGTATGGTCAGGCTAAATTGCACGGAATAAGTTTTTTTTTTTTGGTTTGCAAGGTTTTTGGGATTAGTGTTTGCTTAAACTATTAATAAGGGAATCGAGGGGCATTAATTTAGGGATCAGTGATGGTTTAATCATGGATGCACGTGAGGGGATCCCTGAAGAGGGGGCATATATTCTAAATGTCGTGTATAAGTTAAAAATTTAAATTTACTAGTATTTAATCATCCATGTATTTTAGATGTAAAAACATTTGGCGTCTATGAGGCTTCATTGTGGAATTTGCGTGCTGTGATATTTTATTTTATTCCGCACTTCACATTCGGGATGATCACACCAATATTCTTTGCTGACATTTCAAGAAGAAAATCCAGCATTAAGGAGACGGTAGAAGTCAAATACTCGACACAAGACCAGTTTAAAAGAGTAAAGTTCCACCGCAATTCTTTACTTCGTCGTGTTGGGCCGGTTTTGGCCACGTTGAAACTTCTAATTGCTTATGCCTCCATGTACTATTACTCGCATTCTAGATATTTATGGTCATTTGCGGCTTCCTTCCAAATGATCATCGTCATACAAAAAAAAATCTATTAATTCAAGTAATTGGATAGAATTTTTCTATAAAAGAAATGGCACTTCAATAGATCAATTATTCAAGGAACCATCTCAAAAAAGCCAAAAATCAATAGAATGAATAAAATGAATACTGCAGGGGGTTTTAACAGTCTCTTACAGGAGGTCTTTTTTTATAACCAATTACAATTTCGATTTTCATTAAATAAAAGAAGGGGAATTATACAACCTTTTTTGTCACTGGGATGATTGGGCATCAGGTGGTTCATCTTCTGGAGAAGGTGGTGGTGGCGATTGGGGCGATGAACCAAAATCAAGATTTGGATAAACACCAGGAGGTCTATCTCGAGGCTGGATGGATAGCAACTGGGTTGAATCACCAACCACATCCGCCCATCCATAATGAGGTTCAGCCCTTCAATCACAAGTTCACTAATTTGTTAGTATGAATACAACGAACAAGACTCATTTTGTGGTCTCATAAGACCCAGTCAGTGCTTAATTCTAGAAACATATGACTTTTGTATATATAATGAAAGGAGAATTCTACAATCTCATTAAGGGAACTGTTCCTTTGGCTTTAAAAGACTTGTGCAATATGAATAAAGTTTTTAAAGCACAAAATATTATACTGTACAAGGCTTTAAAATACAAGAGAATGAACTGTAGAATTTCCCATAATGAAAAAGAAGGACAAACAACTTACTCGTAGTAAGTTTCTTCATCCACAACAATATCCCAGCTTTCACCGGTTGTACTCTTGCCGTATTTGTGCACTTTACTGGTAATTGTGATGAGCCCAGTGAAATCCCACCATAACATGAAAAGGAAAGAGAGATGTTAAGAGTGTCTGTCCAGCAGAATCTTTATAGCAAAACTAATTTTATTTTTCATGCAATTTCGTTGTTGAATTTCTATTTTCTTATACTCTGCCGTTGGTACTAATATAAGTCAGATGAAAAGCATAATGCAATAATTAGCAAAGACACTAGCAAAGAAATGAAAACAAATTCTAGTCAGCTCCTTACCCATTTCCGAAGTGCTCTTCTCCCCATGTCCTTGACCATCCTAAAATCACACGGGAAAATGGTTACTAGTCTTCTAGTCTTGAATTTGAACCAAGATCATCACCACTAAATGTGTGAAAAACCATAATGGTTGACAAATATTCAGGCAAATGCATTCTTGAAATTAAAAAGAGCATCCTACCACTATTTTCTTAGTGAAATAAAAAGATAAACAGTTCTCATTCTTACTATATTCCATTAAGAGTTATTCTTTGTATGTTATTCAACATTAAATTTTCTTGCTTCATCAAGCATAAGATCAGAATTTCTCTTAGCTCTTAATCAATGAATTTTCAGCCAATCATGTTTACACCATGCAGAGCAAAACCAAAATCTAAATATCTAGTATTAGTTCATCATCATGCACGCATACATTTTGGGTATTGGCAATCACAATCACCAAAACTCAAAACTTTCAAGACCATCCTCAAAAAATTTCATTATATCTAAGTTCTCTCCCGAAGAGATCTTTGTGAATTGTGATGGGCTTATGTTAAACAGTTTAAGCTCTCAAAGTTCTTAGTGGCATTTAGATAATGGTCAGTAGCCTATCATTAAAATACATCCATGTGAGAATTATGGAGCTTTTCCTTTAGCAATCAAGTTCTTAGTGGCATAAATGGCATTTGGAGATGTTAATCATCACTTGAAAGATTGGATGTAACATACTTTCAGCACTGGGTGAGACATGCCATGTCTCTCCTTGACGTGAACCAATGGCAGCGAAAAATTTCTCTTCCCACTTGTCTCCCCATTTTGTTCCAAGTTCAGTCTCAGCCCATTTGTCTGTCCTGAAAGAGAGAGAAATATAGAATGCAAAACAATTAAACAGACAGAAAATAGGTGAGTAACTAATCTTTTGACTTGTGAAAAGTCAGCGGATACTTAATTTTGGGGATCAAATGTCGATGTGGGGGAGCCCATTACAGGTCCATCTAGAGGCCACAATGAATTTCAGCAATGAAACATTCTACTGGTCATTTGGCAGGACAGGGGGTGTCAAGAGTTGAATTCTTGACCTCCTAAACCATCCAACCACTAGGCAACTCAGACTAGTCTCAGGAATTCTATATTCAACATTTTCACAGTAATACTAACTCTTCTTCAAACCAAATTCTAAATCAACTTCATCCAAAACAAAGAACATCGGGATATTCAGCATTGGCATATTGGTATGTGACTCCAAAAGTATTGACAACTCCACTAAGTACAGCCAGAAAATCAGAAGAAAGAGCATACAATGTTGTGTTCAAGTCATGTTCCAATCACTATTGTACAATTTGTATGGTGTTCTTATTCCTAGCAAGTTAGCATGGGAATGGTTACTAGCTTTCAAAGATCCAATTAACAGGTCCAGATATCCGAAGAATAAGCAAAAGCACAATTAAGTAGTACTCGGCTTAAAAGATGATAACCTTTCAACCAGTTGCTTTAACACAAAAAATATCTAAGCTGTCCAAGTCCAAGGTTCCCTAAACTCGTACACCCAGGTGGAAGCCTACACAGAATCACTAGAATAAAGAAGGAAGAAAATACCATTTTAGTACAGCTTATCCTCTTCCATCATAATGCTCGCCCCATTTCTCCCACCATGACTGTTCATTCAATCTCCCATATTTATGCGCTCCTTTCTCTGTCCAGCCTTTAGCATCATACTTCTCCCACCTGTATAAAAGATACCGATACTGGAAAATGATTTTCTTTGTTCCATATCCAACGCCTGATTAATCATAGTAGACAAAACTCCTGACAGAAAAAAGTTTCTTACCAGTTCTCATACCACCCCGCATTTTCTGTACCTGATTTTGCTTGCTTTTGTGCACTCCTTTCTATCCTAGCGAGATTACTGCAATTTGAAAATGCAGCGTAGCAATGTCACAGGACAAAACAATTCCAGTCAAAGTTTGGAAACAGTGAATAGGACAGTAGCTTCTTTATTTGGTAATTGAAAGCACAAAAAATAAAAGAGTAAAGCCAAAACCTCCATTCATCTTGGTGAAGAACTTCTCGCCATGTTTCCCACCATGAATCCCCCTCAGCATTTCTTCCAGATTTACTCCACACCTTTTGAAGAACAAGAAAATAAGCACTAGAATAATCAAAAAACTGTAAATAGAGAACTTGTAAGATATCACATCTCTTGGTTCAAAGGTGCAAAGAAAGGAGTACAATCAAGAAATGAAATGACAAAACGAAAACTTTGTGGTACCTAGTTCTTTGTATCCCGTCCAGTCACTTTTCTCCCACCACTGTCAAGGAGATGAACAAATCCAATTAAATGCATCCACCTGGGATGATACTTAATAATGTTATAAAACCAAAATCAGCTTGGGATGAGCACACAGATTCATGGTTGAAAGTATCAGTGTAAGAAGGGAGGGAACTCTGTTTGGTGTATTATTTTTCTTCTAATGGGTATGAAATTTAGAATTCGAGAGTATATATTTAAGATACAGTTATCCAGAATTTTTAGTTTTCCCCTGAAAAAAAGACGCAGTCAGGTGAACAAACAAATAGTCATGGTTAATTAGATTTTTTTTTTTTCCCAGAAGCTACACTTTATATGTCTCAATTAGCAGCTCAAATATGAAGTGGTTAACTCTCTATATGACTACTATTATGGGTCTGTTCACTATGCATAACTAGTCCTTTATTGCTTGATGCAAAATTTTCGACATTTCCTGACTGAGCACCAAAATTTTGCTTTCCAAGTAAGAAAGAAAATAGGAAAAGGATATAAGCCCTGAATGCGGTTTCTGTCATATATTCTCTAAATCCTACTAAGTCATAAATTTAAGAAGAGCCCATAAACATTGGCTCATTCTTCTTGTTTCTATCTTAACATTCCTTATAAAATGAAGGATTTGAGCTCCCTTCCCTTCCTTTGTCATTCAAGACTCCTGTTCTTTGACATGGTAATCTGACCAAGTACACACATCGCATGCAACTTGATACTGACTCCAAGTTTATCTTTGGGGACTTGCAATATTTAGCATAAACACAACATCCTTCAACAGTTCAACTACATCTGTAGTTACTATTGTTATTAGCACAACAAGCAACTTTGACTCTCTCGATTGGCATGAAAACGAATACAACAATGACACAACAATATTTTTGGTTGAAATTATCAATCTATGTACAATTATAGAAAATAGTCGAGTCAGAGTTTTGGGCCAAATATTGATTTTATTTTAAATACTGCTCTGTTTCTCCGTCTGTGTGTATGTCTGTGAGACTAAGAGTTAAGAAACATGTCTAGTTCTTCAGGAACAACAGATGACACAAAAATCACAAGAAATGTTGTCCTTGAGAATTTGAACAAATTACCGTCAAAGTTGTGATAGAAAACCTGATCATTGACAAGCATAACAATGCATAGATAGGATGCCATAAAATAGATTACTTAAATACCGTTTCCTTCCACTCTGAGGTGCCATCATGGCTTTGACCACCCATTATTGTCCATCTACATCGGAATCCATTTTCTCCAAGATCCTCTCCGCTTTCTCGATACCAAGTACTTCCATCTTCATTTGTACCAGATTCATTATCATTTTCAGTAAACAGACAGTGATACCCCAATCTTTCTCATTTGCTATACCAGTATCTGCAACCAGAAAAGGCAGTAAAAATCTAAATGTGATCAGGTAGTACCAGAGATCCCACCAATTTCCCTAAACAAATTGAACAACAGCCAAAAAATAATAATAATAATAATAATAAATAAATGCATTGTGAATAATGTCACGGTAGGATCAACGTCATCTAGAAGCAACAAAAGAGGATACTGCCAATTACCTCGTTTTGGTGGAGAATCACGTGACTGAGGACCTGAATTCCTTGGAGTGCAGCGTGGGAAGAATTTGTCTTGTTTTGTAACAAACCGCGATCTGAGTCATCACAGATGCTTTAATACTTGTCCAACTCAAGCAGATCAAAAGTTTCTTCAACATCAAGATTTTGTGCAATGTTTAAAACCAAAGTAGCTAATATTGAGAGATGAACTCATCTTACAGCAATGGTGGTAACTCACGACAACCAATATTAACATACTATCCCCCTCCCCTCGTGGTGAATGCTAGAAAACATAAGAATTCAAAAATAGAAAAAAAAAATCACTAATGTTCTCATCTGGAAACTTACTGGATGCAAATCCTCAACATGTCAAGTACTTAATGGACAAGAGATCATCTTTCCTTGTTGGTTTAGAATTCATTGCAATGCCAGCAAATGAAAAGGACCTTTTCTCTTTTCAACAGGATACAGAAATAGAGATCAAGTAGAAAATATGTGACATCAATTTCAAATACTATATCAGGTCACGGCTATTATTAAGATCAAATTATAGTTTTCTAGAAATGCACGCATCCAGACTTCTGTATAGCGTTGAATTACTACTTGTTTCAGATTAGAGATCATTAAAATTTCTGCTAACTTCCAACATACACAACTGAACAGGTGCCTCACTGCATCCCGTGCCTAATCCAACCAAACAATTGTTATACTTTGCCAAGTAAATATCATTACAGCAATTGTTCGCGATCGTTGTTTATTGCTTGAACATGAAAGTAACACAAAAAGAATAGAACAATCTTTCTTGTTTTTAAGTTGAAGGAAGGAAAATAAATCAAATATAAAAAAAACCAGTTGGTGTTGTTTATTGGTGCTAAAGCAGAAAAGTTTAAAGGCAGTAAAGCAAATCATCTTTTTTTTTTTTTTTTTCTGAAAAACATGACAATGATAGTAGAAAAAAAGGAGACTCACTGAGAAGAAGCGAAGGACATAGCAGGGGAAGCCTGGATTCGAACTCGATAATTGGGGGAGATTGTAGAATCGAACCTCCACTCCTCGGAGCAGTTGTCCACACTCTTCCTGGCGCCACTGCTCCGGCAAACCAAGGAATCAGAACAGCAACACTTAACCACTACTCTCCTGCAATCGCCGCCCATCAGCAGCAACCTTCTCTTCTTCCTCCGCAACTCCGGAAAACAAGCATTCCGATGAAGCGGAGAAACAGCGGCATCAACTCCTGCCCTCAGTCGAACAAGACTGAACGGCGTCAAACCTCTAGAATTAGCAGCCATTGCTTCCAGGTTCTTTCTAAATACAATATTTTAGTAGTAGTAATAGTATAATATCTTGGACTCTCAATATAATGCCATTAAAGCATGCGAGAGAGAGAAAACCCTACCTTCTAGAAAGTTGTACTACAGCCAACTACTGAGGTGAAAGATAGGGGAAGAGGAGCTAAAATACTAGTTTGAATTTTAAAAGAAGATTGGACTCAAAATATGTCCGTAATGGCATTGGGATTTTTTTTTTTTTTTTTAAGGACAAAAATTAGGAGAATCTTGCTTCTTTATTTATTTAATTTTTTAAATTATTATTATTATTATTTTTTTTTTTTTTTTTTGTGTGTGTGTATAATTGGGGACCGGGAAATATGAGGGTCGACGACGGCGAAGGACTTGATCTGTACACGAGAGGATAGTGTGTGTGTGTGTGTTTTTTTACAGTATATATTGTTTGTAGTAATGAGAAATGAAGGTGTAGTCTATGGCAGTATGAAGGTGAGATGGACTCTTTTTGAGTTTGAGGGGACCCATATAGGAGTCTGGATTCGGCAATTCCAAAATAAGGCCGTTGAATGTTACCACTTACCACTAATAACAACCATCGCGAATCCAAATAAATCCCGGGCCCCGGGGACACAATTAACGCCATATACTTGAACCCGACCTTTTGAGTTGGGGAGGGTCCACACCTTCTTGCTACGCCACACACGTGTCTTATTCACCAATAGTCCGGCTAGTTGTGGAAAATTTTTTATATGGATTTGATGTGGGATGGATCCCTTATACACATTCATTCACATCTTCTGAAAAAATTTATTTTTAATGAGTTAAAATGATACAAATAAATATAAATCAAGAGATTCATCCCACTTATTGTATATCGAATTTATATAAAAATGTCCCGCTAATTGTCCCTCGCCAACTCGTCGCGTCATACCCAATTTTTGCAGTTTATTTCGTTCAAAAAATATTTTCGATTTTAAACTATTCCATAATCATAATTAAATTTTATAAAATATTATTTACATCAATAAATAGTTATTTATTTTACGTTACAAAATTTATAATGAAACTAAAATCAAAGATACTTAAGTATTTGTCACTTCATAATATTATAAAAACTCTATAAATTAATCCATTTTCCAATATGGTAGACTCTATACATTGATAACAAATTTGACATGTAATTGTACTGATATATAAAGGTTTAAATTTTAGGTATAGTATTTGCAAGCAATCCTTTTGATTATTAACGCGAATGCATCTATAACAAATGCCGTTTTTTACATTTTTTTCTCAAATGCAGAATAGTAAAGTAGGGAAATTCTACGATCATTCTCTTGTACATTAAGTGTTTGTACAATATAACATTATGTGTTTAAAAAATTTATACGGTACAAAATTTTAAAATCAAAGAAATAATTCTCTAAAAGAAATTATAGAATTTCCCTAATAAAGTATCAGTCACCAAAACGCCTTTTTAATTTTGAATTTTGTAACTAGTACTTGCTAAAGGGCGTTACTAAATTTAACCCATTAATAGATATACTCCTATATAAGGGGTAAGAATTAAACTCTTGATGTACTTAGTTTTGGTAAAAATTTAAGTAGGCTTGATCTTACCTGAAGTCTTAAATCTCTAACCCAATGAAACTTACCTAAGTCTTATCCTCTGGTTTAAATTTCTAACCCAACAAAATTTACCTGTCTTATCCTCTGGTTTAAATCTCTAAACCAATAAAAAACTGTTGAGAGAATCGAATACAAATGTGAAGCTGATCACCTTCCTATTGGTTTATGTGCCAAATTTTTCCTTTTGCTCTTTTATCTTTCAGTCTATAAACCCATGAATTTTCTCCCAACACCCAACTATTGAGTTAATTACATTTATGAAAGGTAAGAGTGGTTCTTTTGACTTGCAACTTTTCCTTCGAAATAGTCCGAGGGCTATTAAAGTTTTTGAGAAATTCTACAATTTCTTTTAAGAAATTATTCTCTTAATTTTAAAAGTTTATACAATACAAGCATTTAAAACACATGATGTTCACATAGTACAAATATTTAAAATACAAGAGAATGGTTCCTAAAAAAAATTATAAAATTTTTCAAAGTTTTTTTACCTTCTTTCTATGCCACCAATTCTAAAACTATAGGCAATGATATTGCCACAGCAAAAATCTTATTGTCACATCACTTTTTAATTATATGACAAAACTACCCTCATATTATTCAATGAACCCTCCTTCGTCCTCCCTCTCAAACACCTAACAACACCCTAGGCTAAGTGGAAATGATTTCGAGAGAGTAATTTTGTCATTTTAATGAATATGTGATGTGGCAATATCATTGCCCTAAAACTATCGCAGGTCTTTAATTCGAGGAACAAAATCTATACCACCATCAACTAAAATTGGGGTCCGTCTGGGCCAGGGAAAAGGAGCTATAGGTTGTTTGTACTTTGTAGTAGATGGTCCCGGACAAGTTATTTGCACTTTTTTGGCACAAGCTCCGGTAGCCGGGCATTTTTGACTTGTAAGACCACCGACATGACATTGCATTAAAAGGTCCCTTTCTACCAGATTATATCCCTTCCCTCTGCCCGGCTTTACCTTATCCAAAACCAAAAGAATAATAGTAGCAACACCGCCAAGTCTACCATTCCCATTCTTCATCCCTATCTTTCCTCCTTTGAAAATTATTTAGATAGACTTGATATTTAATCATATTTTATAAAATTTATAGTGTAAATTAAATCAAATTTTATAAAATAAATAAAATCAATTAATTTAAATAAAATTTACGAATAAAATTTAATCCACTATAAAGTTTACGAGTGAAATTTAATACCGAATCTACCTAAATATTTTTCTCCTCTTTCCCTCTCCGTCCAGTACGTCCATTCCAAATGTCAATACTCAATACCAAGTCGTCCGATGACATGGCAGCTGATGCTGGAATTTAAATTAGTGGATAAGATGAAAATAGGGTGAGTCACGAATGCATAAAACACCTGACCATCTGACGCAGCCTTCGTGGTGAAAAATAAGGCCACATGTCATGAGATATCCTCCCGCATCACATTATACAATCTCACTGCCCTCAACGAGGAAACCAAATCCACTTTTTCTTTTTCGACGGATTCGTTTCATTCTCCTCCCCTTTTGGATAAGTTTGCAGTCACTTCCCAAGTAACAACACCACATCACATTGTCCTGTATAATTATCCTCATCTGCCAAGTATAGAGCTTTGAGCAAGTTTTTGGGCCCACTAAATGTTGACCGATTGCAAATCAATATTGTACACCATATTATTTTCCACGATTTCACCGGCCAAGAAAATGCTGTCCACAACAAAGTGTGCGTTAGAGGGACACCACAGCGGATCCATAGATTTCTGCGGAATAACACCAAAGCATATGTAACACAAACTAACAAATATTTCATGCTAAATAAGAGTATCAATTACATCAGAAATAAAATTTATTAGTACTTTTCCCCGTGGCAAGGGTTTTTTTTCTGTGGATGACAGGTGCTGTAAGATGAATAAGAGTATATAACTTGTCCTTGACAAAAAAAGGTCCCATCCCCTGACTCGCTCCCACCTGTAGTATCTAATCAGTTATCTGGCCGGAGAATAAGAAGACAAAATTGAACATTTCTCCCAGTCATTAGAAGCTTTATCCAAATGAAACGAAGATATGTGAACCACAATTGAATCTTGATCCAGTACAAACTTAAAAAAAGTTCTCGAGCCACACTTCTTCAGAGGCAGTCCCAAAAAAACGGCAACTATTGACGAGCCAAAAAGAGGTAGTGGATGGTTTAACATCAAATTCTGCATGGGTTGGAATTACCATGCCCGAATGAAGCAAATGCAGAGCCCAAGACTCTGAGTGCCATGTTATCACGGTAGAGATGATCAGGGGATTATGATTAAGCATCAAAATAGACTTCCCAATATTTGTTCTAGAGTTAAACCAATACTTAAAAGAGTATAATAATATATGACAGGAACAAGAGCCACAAAAACTTCTGAAAAAGAAATGTAGGCTATAGGGTTTAAGACCTTGCCAAATTAGACTCATTTTCTAGGAAGATGAGATTTCATAGATTCTACAACCACCTGATCAGAAAGAAAATCAACTGTCATTAGTGAAGCAATCCTATAAAAGATAATGGAATTCAAAAATGTTCTATCATCATTCACCACTGCTCCCCCCCACCCCCCACCCCCCAAAAAAAAAAAAAAAATCAACAAGGCGGAAACAATATGTGTGTTATCCTAAACTTAAAACACAGATATCAAACTGCTACAGTATATATATATAGGTATTCAAGTCAGTATGTGTCTAACAAAGAATAGTGGGGAATGCCCCTCTAAGATGGTAAAATTTATTTTCGTCACTGAGCAACTACTAGAATAAGAGCCAATGGGAGGCTCCCATTTGGAATGGGTGGCTAACTCATTGGGAAAACATGGCCCTCCGGCAACCCACTTCAAACAGGTTCCTTCTATTGGCTATTGAGCAACTACTAGGATGCTTAGTAGTTGCTCAATGACCACCATAAACCTTGTCTTCTAATATTCCCAAATCTCTACCAGTGAAGGTGTACCCTGCACCTATGTGTGGCTTGATTTTTTCCAAAAAAAAAAAAAAAAGAGTTAATAATTCTCTTTTCGAAGAAACAGTGCTACAAATTGAACAGTAGAAGTAGCAAAACAAATACTCAAACAGTTCTAGGTCTTTTCCTAAATTCAAGGGATCTTACCCTCCCATCATATGACAATGACGCAAATATCCAGGGCCTGAGATTTATTTGACAAGTCAAGTTCAGTTTATTTAAGTTCAATAAAATCAGAGATTACAACAATTACCGTATACGCTATCTTCATAGTCACTGTATGAACTGAGCAATGGATTTATATGCCCAGTCAGTGACTCCAACAAGCTGGTAAAACCATAAAGACAGGTGAAACCAGTGTCAAACTCATGTTGTGGAGCTAAATACTAAAAGTTGAAGCAATGAAATAACTTAAAGCACCTTTCAGATGTTAAATTATCAGTCCTAGGAGGAGAAGCAAGACCATAAGTTGACAACTGAGTCAGTTCCACCACTCTACAAAAGCATTGCACCTATCAGAGAAATTTTGATCTCTAGCAAGAACAGGCTGAACAGCAATGGATTGAATGAAGAAACTAATACATATTAAGATGACTTGCTCCTAAGACATAAAAAGTGGTTGGAAACAGTGATTTTGCTTCAACATGATTAGGAGGCTCAACTAAAATCGGCCAAGGTTGATTACAACATTTTGATTTGATAATTTCTAATCTTCGATCTGGTTCAATAAAGTCACTATATTCAAAATCAAGGAAGCACGTCTCTGCCAACTGAGAAAAAAACCTAGCATGCTGGAGAGAGAGAGAGAGAGAGAGAGAGAACCAGAATCAAGCCTTCAATCTCAGGATTACATTTAACAGCCCACGTCCCTGTCAACAACCGTAGTATCTTAACTTGGTGAAAAAAGTGATAAAGATGATACCAGACCATAACTGAGAACATGTAATCAGAAATATATTATGAAAATTATTGATAGATGTTAAATGGAAATAAATAATAAATTTCTGCAACAAGATGTATGCTTTCATAAAGAGTGAACTGAGAGATGTGCTTCTATCAAGAAATTAAATGATTGAAGATGCTGCACGGCTAAACAAACAAACCAAGCCCTAATCCCACTAAATAGGGTGCTGCACGGCTACAAATGCAAAACTCAAGCACGGACAGGAAAATTCAGCATCCGGAGGTCCCATATGTGTAACACAACGGGCCCTGGGCTGGCCCAACAACTTTTGAACAGAAACAACGGGTTCAAAATGCTTAAACCAAGTTGTTAGTAGCTCATAACCCATGGTGTTATAACCAATACAATATCCCCTCCCACTTTTGATGTGGGATGGGGCATCACATTCACCTCTCCTTTAGGCTTTGTGTCCTCACAAAGCCCAAGTTGGGGCCCAATAACATATCACATACACTGCGTAACATAAATCAATACCACTAGCTCAGTTTCACCCTGTACAGGGACCACACAAGCGTCTATAGTTCGCTCTGATACCAACTGTAACACCTCAGATCCTGGGCTGGCCCAACAACTTTTGAGCAGAAACAATGGGCTCAAAATGCTTAAGTCAAGTTGTTAGTAGCCCACAACTCAAGGTGTTATAAACAATACAATATCCCCTCCCACTTTCGATGTGAGACGGGGTATCACAATATGTGTATCCCAGACTCATCTTCAGCAGTTACCTGCGAAAATCAGTCAGGTCATGTAAGCTCATTTCTGAACCACTGACGGAGAGATTTCCGTTTCCTGTGAAATAAACTTCATTCAGCTCAGTAAGTAATTTAAGTGAGCTTCAGAAAGCATTAAAAACAGTCAAGAGTCGCCTTCTATTCTTTGTGAGAAAATGATTCTGATTATCCCATAGTTTATCTGGCCTTTAATGGAATCAAGCAGAGTCAAGATATAGCAACTTTAGCCATATAGTGACACTTTGTGCTGTCCTAACTGGTTAGAGTGAAACACAGAACTCAGATAAATCTGAGAAGGACTAAATCTATGAAGTTCTTCACACTACCTCTTTTTCACTCTCATTCTGCATGTTTCTTTTTGATAGTCGTGTCCCACCTTGTGGCATGAGCACTTGAAGTGGCATCATAAATTTTAAAGAGTCCCTTTATCTGATATTTCCCAAAAGGAAGATATCATTTATTTCAATAAGAGATTTAAGGTTGGCCTAGAATAGCCTAGAAAAAGAAAGTGAAGCTATTTCTTTCATGTTACAGACGAGTCCACCTCTTAAGTAATTTCCTTTACAATAAACCACCTTTATACACAAGATTCCACCAAAATATGGTTTGAAAGGGCATAGGTGAATGCAACCTTATTCCTATTCCTATAAGCAAAGATATTTTTCCGTGTAGGTAATCTGAGAATTGCCTGTTATCAATAATTTAATGAATAGAAACAAGATTAGTTTTAGGGGAACAAGAAAACTAAGATGATATTAGAGTGAACAATGTAAAACGTTTATTTCTCACTCACACAGATGCAGATTCTTCCCACACATGTAACAACGAACTTTCAAACTATAGCATACAATTTTGTAGCTCAATACTAACAGGCATATACTTCTTCTTGATGTCATAGTCAACATTAACATTGATGCTTATGGACATGAATAATACCCTTGAAAGTTAAAAATCAAGCTATTTTCTACCACTAATAAAGAGGAAAAGAATATCGAAATACAGTTCTTGAGTTTCTAGATGAGTCATTCCCCCTAACAACACCTCCCCCAAAAAAAAAAACCACCACACTTAAAAGCAGTTGATGGGAAAATACATCTCAGTATACACAAATTGTCATAAGGATAGTAAGCAATAAGAAATTAAAACAATTGGCACAAAGAAGAGAATTATGTACAAAGAAGTTGTTACATGTCCCATGAAGATTTAGTTTTTTCTGTCTTTTTAACAGGAGTTTGTGTTATGTATCACATTTTACAGTATTTTTTTCTTCGTGATAGTCTACACCAAGGCTCCTTTTTTCTTAATCTAAGAAAGCTGGACAAAATCACAATTTTCCTTGAGGAGAAAAATATTAAGATTGGCTAAGTTTCAATAAACACAAAATACTAGTTTTTGTCACAGAGATTCAGATTCTTTCTCTTCAAAACAATCACAACTTGCGTCCTGGTAACTAGGGGTGTGCAAAAAGACCCGCCAATCCAAAAAACCACTAGTACCGTCCCGATTCAATCCTCATAAAGTGCTAGCGGTTGATGCGGTTGTGGGTTAGGGTCAAAATTTTATCAATCTGACAGGTCAGAGAATGTGTTTTTATGGGTAACCGCTCCATATACACTATAAAACCGAATAAACTGGCCCCCAATCCAACCACAAAAGTGGATAACCATTCTGGTACCTGCCCCAAGCGCACCCATACTGTAATACCTAGCATTTATTCTGTCCAATATATAAATAAGCAGATCAAAATTCCCAAAATCCTGAAAGCCTCAACATTTGAATGTAAAGCCATTTTTTTATTGTTTGAAGACCTGGAAGAAAATATCAATCTAATCTCACACACATCATATAAGCTCATCATAATGCCACGCTGTATACAGTAGCACCAGGTCATAATGCAAAAACTACCCTTTTGAGAATAAAAAGATTGTGATACATTAACCAAGAGAAGTGAGAAAATCATAGTGAAGAACATACTTCATTGTTCGCAGATCCCAAAATTGGATAGATGAATCACAGGTTAAGGACACAGCATTAGCATCGTGTGGATCCCATGCTCCACCAGATAAATAGTGAAGCATGCTAGCTGATTCTTTAGCTTGAACCTAGATTTTGTACCAAGACCTGAATATGGATTAGCCTAAGAAATCAGAAGTAACAATACTTTGATGTTATTACTATGGTCCCTACAGAATCAAAGCTAAGAACTGTCGCAAGGAAAGATGCATATGAAAATAATGAACATCCTAGGAACTGATCCCAAAATAAAGCATATGAGAACACCAATGGAGATAATAGATCAAGAATCAATGATCTTAGGGATAGATGTGGTTCCCGAGGCTTTGATCTCTGAGACTCCCAGAAATGGATAGATGTATGAAGCCTCATCCCTAAAAGCAAAGAGGGTAATTGAGTACATTGAACCAGTCACCTCCTAGGTCAAAATGGAAAAACTACACTTCTCCTGACTTAATGCATGAAAAACAACTATAACCTCAAGGAGATGTGCCTATGGGAAACAAATTGCTAGAATAATTGAATGGAATCAGAAACAAGACGGGGGATAGAAAAGAAATAACACACCATCTTCACCTCAATATGATGAAGCAAGGGGCAGGATATATTGAGGACCTACCAAAAAACTAGAACTAGAAGGTATACAGCGCATGAAAACTCCTATTTCTTAAGAAAACAAATGAAATAAAAACTTTAATATATAGATAACACCTCAAGTCCATTTGCTTACGAACCAATGAAAGTGATTGATGCCAAATAAAAATAATCTTCTAATAACTCTTGTCACTAGTTCATTCACAAATACATGAGCAAGATTAAACAACTGTAAAGTAATCTGTAGGTTAGCAAAGGCATCCCAGCAAAAAGGTTCTTACATGGGTCAAAGTACAGAAAAGACAACTTAGTTGATCACAATATGCTTTGCTAATTGTAGAATATCTCTAACTGTAGAAATTAAGTGCTCTTTTAAGTTACTTCCACACTTAATACGAATTTACATCAAAAGACTCACAAAATAGTGATCTAGGTATGTGTATACAAGTAGAAATTTTCTAGGAAAAAGTACAGGCTGATATCATACAAGGAAGTAAAAGCCAAGGCTACATTGATTCTTAGTGCCTAGGTTGTGTAGTGTAGTACAATGGCACACATTTGATGTGCATTTTGCAATCAGCATAGTACTTTAGTTGCTGTACCTGTGCAGACTTCTTTGAAGTGTGTAGGTTCCACAGGAAAAGATTCTGCTCGTCAATACTAACCAACTTGTCATGCCTTCCAGTTGGCCACCAAAGCACACTGCCAATTGTAGCCAAGTGAGTTTCATGAGTCCCAAAAATGCAACTGAAGTAATTTTCTTCTAGATTCAGCAAAATTTTATATTGATTTCAGATGAAGCATGTGCAATGTCCTTGTAAACTAATGACAACATCAATATATAAATGCAATCCACAGAAACAAAACCCTGATATGCCAAGCAGTTTGAAATACAAAAGGATCTCCCTTCCCACCTCCCTCCTTCATCTCGCACATAACGTAATGCAGTTAAGTAGTTACAGCATGATTTTGGCTTCACTAATCGAAGTTACACCATATCAAAACAGCCACCAAAAAAGGAAAGGGGAGCAAAAAAACCTACCGTGAAAGATGAGAAGAGGGAAGTTTCTTAGTAGCTAATAAACACCAAAAGCATTAAAAATGAAAACAATAAAAAAGAACCTAATTCCCAAGAAGAATGATTGAAGTAACCCAAAAGGAATTAATTTCACCTACTCTCAAACAAACATCAAATCAAAACACCAAAAACAATTAAATTCAACTGGTGAGGAGGTTTAGCATTTCCTCAGAAATGTAAAAATATGATGAGGCCGTTTATTTTTAAAGAATTTGCCATGAGTGATATATATCACCTCTTAATCTTGGAATCATGTCCATCAAGAGCAGCAATTTGCTCCAATTGAGGGGAATTCATTTGACCATATAACTCAGGGATTTGCCAAATTGCTGCCCCATATGATTCCCCTTCATTAAGAAAATAAAATAAGGCAATAACCACTTTTTCAGCTGAATAATAAAGTGCTAATATCCGGAAAAAAATAAAATAGCAGGGGTTTTTTTTTATAAAAAAAAAAAAAAAATTAGTAATGATTGTGGAAAACATGCGTTGATCAAAAGGGCAAGAAGCGAGGTCCCATATCTTTGGGTGTGAAAACAAGCCCTCACAAATCAATTCATTGCCTTCCGAAGAAAGCCTAATCAAATGCACCTTCAAATTCATCTCAATTATTAAAATTCACTCCGATTTATTTTAATTATATTAAAAAAAAAGAAAAAGTTATAAATTTAAATAAGAGAATTTGATTAGAGTGAGAGCTGAGTAAGAAGTTTGAGACCTACCTCGTTTTCTTCTTTGAGACTGAGAGTCCCAGTGAGGAAGGAGGTATGCTCCGTATCTGCTTTGACGTCGGAAATGCACCTCGCCTGAGATTTTTTTTTCCGGCGCACCAACAACAAAAAAACAATGAACAAATCAAAGCAGTTAGATTAATACAGAGAATATAGAATTAGGAGTTAACAAGAGGATTTTTTTTTAAAAAAATTTATTGAATTGAGGTGGACCTGATATTTGAGACCATAGCCGCTTCCCGTTGATCCTTCCTGCATTACTTCACCGATACCCATTTGAAGACTGTAATCCGATCCAATGACCTCTCGTGTTTATATAATATAATATTATATATTTTAAAATTTTATATTATATAAATTTTAAAAATTAAAAGAATAATTTCTTTAATACTAAAGTTGTTCTAAAAATGTTGTCACAATTTAATTTTTTTAACAATATTAATTCAATTAAGTTTCAAAGCTCAATTTTGTATAGAATATTTTTATTAAACAAAATTAGTTTACATGTGTTGTTGATATTGAATATAGATTTCATTTTTATACAATAAATTTTATTAAAATTAAATACTAAATCTATATAATTTTTTCATTATAAAATTGACCTAAACCCTAAAACCCTAACTGGATGTATAGAGTAGTAACAAACATGGGATTGTCCATAATTGGTTTGATTATGATATGGTTCATGACTAATCCCACTTAATGAAAATAAAGTTTAGTTTAGTTGTTTTTCATTAAGCCTGTGAATAATGAGATTTGAACTAGTAATTTTTCAATAAGTTTGTGAATATTTGGAATAATAAAAATAATTTCACAATGTCTGATGATAAATTAATTGATGCGGAAAATTTATAATATTGTATAACAATTTGGTCTTACATAAATCAAAAATTTTCACGACACCATATAAAAATTTTCTGATTAATACAAAAATAATTTTTTGACTACTATACCAGGATTTGTCTCTTAAAAATAAAGAAACATCATATATGCAGCACAATACCCCAAGCAATAAAGGTTCACACCGACTTCGAGTTGCATATTATCTGAGGTCATACTTTCCACACAACACTAGGAACAATACTATCACGAGGATGAATTTTGAAATGTTAATCCATATTTCCTAGAAAAATATGAATAATACCATCATTTACGGATCCCAATCAGAAGTTTACATCCTCGTACTTCCCAGGGACCAGTAAGGGTAAAAGAAGTGCAATTCAGTTGCCTTGGTGTATCTAGCCTATACTAATTGCTGAAGGCAGCTTAATGTTCATAACCATCTTTGCGTGAACATATGCAATGTCATTGCATCCTAAGATACTTCCACTATACGGATCTCTGAAACAGAAGATTCAAATAATCCCATAGTAATTAGTAAACTACTATCTACTTTCATTCCTAGCATGTGTACGGTGCACGACATGGGCCTGCCCAGTTCTAATCTGTAGGAAGCAGCCTAAAATCTAATTACCTGAGTTCATATAAATCGATCTCTGCTTTCCTTCTTGCAGTCGGTTAAAAACCAAGGGATCTCTTGTGAAATCCATACACCAAATTCTAAACCCAGGATAAGAGTTTCAGCTCCCTGGGTGCTCCTACACGATGAAACTCAACTGATCATCTTGATTTGATCAGCTAACTGAAAGGAAAAATCTTGCATCATCTCACTCTATCGAAAATGCTATAATATACATGAAGTCATCTGCATAGTACGTGTGAAGGATAATCCCAGAGCTCCTCCTCGTCAGTTGATTGCAGATAAGACCAAAAAAGAGCGTCTTGGCAATAGGTTAGCCAAAGAAAAGAATTGTCCAGGAAGGTCAAGGATCTTATTCAATCGGAAAGCAACTCATCCAGCTCAGGCTCCTCAACAAGAGGCACTTCATAATCCAAACTAGTCCCATTGGCCAAAATTTTGTTATGAAATTCACTAAGATCTTCGTCATCTTCTGGATCAGTGATGTTCTTGAACCATTCTGGTTCATCATCCATATTTTCATCATCAACTGCAGTATCAACATCTTCCTTTCTTACAACATTTTCCCTACCAAACTTCCGTGGGGGTAATTGCCCCTGCACTTTTGCCTCTGAATATTCACATATGCACGAAGATGGGTTTTCATGAAATCCACCCCACCCTGGTCTCACCTCTTTGGGCTCTCCCATGAAACCCCGTTGATATGTACGGACGTTTGACGCAAATTCTTCCCAAGTCATGTTGTCTCGGTTCAAGAACAGCCTATACAATTTCTTAGCATTTGGGCGAATGGTAGGCTTATGTCCGAAATATCTCCTACAATCAAGAGAATGAACATATTAACAGCGTCTTTGCACAGTAGATTTCAACAGTTCACCACACAAAATTAAAGGCCATACCTTCGTCCTGCTAAAATTTTGGCCATATTCCCGTTGTTATTGGTTACAAATACATCACTTTCATCACAAACAATGAAATCTAATGCAGCCATGCAACGAGAAGAAAATGCAGAAAATGGTTCCAACTCCTCCCTGCTGGCTAGAGTGTCTTTTGAATGGAAGTTCGGAAAGAGTGCCTTTAGGGGGGCCAATGTCTTTTCACCCCCGTATATTTCACCTGATGCCACATAAATATGAACATCTCTACCATATCCAAGTGCTTTCAGCATCAATCCTACTTCTTCAGGAGTAAGAGGACATTTTCCTTGCCTCCTACCCTTATCCGGGTTGCTACTCTGGGAATAACAATAAAAAGATTTCACATACTTCATACCCAGAGAAATATGAATGATCTTCCGATAATGATAGTTATTAGAATTAATATCAACAATTGCTTAATGTCAGGATTACCCCTTGAGTTATTCTCATTTATAATCAAATAATATAAGCAACGAAGAATGTATTAGTGCATAAATCTGAGGGTGAATAATTATGTCACCAAAGGATTTGCATAAATAAATTGGAGAGGAGTATTACATGTAAGGTTTTCCACCTCTTCCGTATTTTACCAAGCTCAGTTCTTTCCTTCTCTCCGCCGCCATAATAACATCCTGAGAATGCAAGCATATCAGGTTCAAACCTGTAAAAAGAAACATTCTGTTGGATGATAATGCTTAATTTTCATCTTCAACTTAGATGATCTATATGATTAGCTTTAAAGAACAGAAACGAAAGTTTCTCATCCATTTTAATTATCCAAATTTGTTGCAAATAAAGGTAGATTAAGATAAACATACAATAAATGAATAATAACATAACAAGGGATCAAGATCTTCTAAGGTAAATGCAATTCTAGCCATTTGATGTGGATAGACCACAAAACACCAGTTTTTCCTCTAATCACCTGGTGCCACCAGTCACCCTTCTATTCTAATAATGCAGTGAAACTTCTTAAAGAAGCAATACGGATACAAGCTCAACGGCAGACTATGCAGTGAAGTTGAAATAATTAGAAATATCAAACTTATATTCTGGAGAATGAAACTAGAACATATTTTAAATCAGTGTCAACAAGGACACTGAAAAAAAAAAGAAAAAGGAAAAAGGAAGCTTCAAATCTGACTTGTATATCCACAGATCATAGAACCTTGGAATGTCTAGACTACCTTAAATGAAGGGCAATGAAATGCTTGCTCGTCATTCGCATTCGTTGAACCAATTTCTCACCCATTCTAATTATGGGGTTGGTGAATTTCAGAGCGTGATAATTAACTCTGCATCTGAGCTTCTGATAATCCGTATCCAGTTTATTTGAAAGTCTGTAGTCAAACTTGTTTAGCTGAACAGCCTGTTACAAGAATTCAATTTAGTTCATACATTATTTCTCCCCTCTCCTTACTCCCCCCCCCCCCCCCCCCAAAAAAAAAAAAAAAAAAAAAAAAAAAAACAACAACAACTAAGATACACCAACTTGAGAAAGCCTCAATCATGGAACTCAAAATGAGATAAAAAGAACTCATGGTTGTTAAACAGGTAACATTGATATCAAGGGCTCTGAATATAGAATGTAAGCTATATCATCTGTATAGCTCTACACAAAAAGAGATTATTCAATTTAGTAGAAGTGACATAAGCCATATAGACTTGCACATAGGTTCTTCACTGGGGCTGAAGTTCACCACATAGTTCTACTTTCTCAAAAAATGCTGCCAGATGACTAAATGTCTAAATAAAACAATAAGGTCATCTTGCAGCATGATAAATTGAAGCATACTTATTGTTGCTTGAGGCAATTCTAAAGCAAAATTAAATATATCTGAAACATAAATCAACGAATACAATTTGACAACCTCATGATCAATTTGCGGCATAAAATAACTGACCAAAGCTTATTTTCCAAATAATATATTTATATACACACAGAAAGCAAATTAGAAACTCCACCACAAAAACTCACCTGCTTTTTTAAAAGCACAGGTAAGACACGAGTAATATAACATCTCTCATTGCACTTTCTTGGGACTCGCATCCTGTGTGGAATCCATTCCTGTCCTCTCCTTAGTGGAAGCTCTTTGGAGTAGTATAATTTTAACATCTTTTGCTAAATATGATATAAACCAACTAACATTAAATATCTCTGAAAAGTTGCTGCAAAGGACAAAGAAGCAAAAGGATTTATCAAGATCAGTTCATTTGTTCAATTTTTGAATAAGCTGACCAATATTATTACAATCAAATCTGCATTAGAGGTAATAAGAAGTATTAAAATGAAAAACCTGAGTAGAAAAGTGCTTTCCAAACTAACCTCGAATCCTTCCAGAAGGATTTCTTATCTAGCCTTGGAACAACAAGTGTAGCATTCAAAATACGAGCAGCAACAACAGCATCAGTTATCTGACAAAGCGAAGCCAAAAAAATAATATGTTAACATTAGTATCTATCTTCTGATGATTGTTACAGGATCATATACCAATTAAAGACCAAGTTTCAGGAAACTATAAGATAGCAACATTGTACTTTCCCAGTATAAGTAACCTGTTTGTTATGCATGAAGGTTCAAACCATGATACAATTGTTGTAATTATCTTGACCACAAAGTTAAGATCTAAATGATATTTAAATTAACTTAAAATGATGTCAAAGCAAAATGAAATTGATGTTCTACTCTGCAGTCATATTTCAGTCACCTGCTGACCAGCTACCTGTGTCATTTTACACAAACGAAATTACCAATATCTAACAGACATCCATTACAGTAAAACAATTAATGGGGACAAAATGAAAAAAATTTATGGCTTCTTATATCTTTAACTAGGAATAACAACTAAATACACAGTTAATTGAGTTCGAACACTGATTGTGTAATCATAATGAAGTTCTGATCAAGGTTATTAATGATAAGTTAAATGCCATCAAGATTTCAGAGTAAATGTAACCTATCAGTTTATCTAAAGCAGCCAATAAGAGCTCGAAGACGGCTTTCCTTTCAAAGCCATCCACAAATAGTGGACAGGGAATGCAAGAATAACAATGGTTGAAATCGTTACCCCAGTTCTCTGTTGATTAAGACCCCCACTGGTTGCAACCACCAAATAGCGATTGGGACGTGTGATATCTTCTGGCTCTGTGTTAATGACAACCGATGCATAGTCAATGAAAAAATCACAAGAATCCAACAGAAGGAAATCACGATAAGCATGTTTGACATTTCCGAGCTATTTTTATAAACTGCAGGGAAATTCATATTCCTAATTACAATCAAATCAACGAATTATAGTACTAGATGTTATTGAATCCAAATAAAAGCATACTCACTTGCAAAATTGCTGCTAGCATTACAACAGCCATAATAAAACTTGGCATTACCCGAAGTCCAAAGATCACGATCATAAGCTCCTCCACTGGTCTAGATCTCCAACGGCCAACACATTCCATTCATTACATTATATTCAGAAAATCATCCATCCAAAAAATGAAATGCAAAAGAGATTAAAAAGAATCCTAACCGGCGCACTAAATTTCGGCACTCCATTCTCGCCAATCTCCATCTAAACAAAGAAATGAATCAATACAACATTTACGTAGAAGAAATTATTACAAATACATGATATGCAGCTATACACCATTTGAACGAGGATGGGGAACGAGAGAGGTGAAGAGATATACCGATGATGAATCATGGCGGGGGTGGCGGAGGTGATCACTTTCATCAACAGGGGAAGGAGCGAGCATCGAGAGGATAAGGAATAGGAGTAAAAGAGCACCGGAGATGGCGGAAATGGCAGGGATTAAAAACCGGCCGCGGTTGTGATAATGATACTGATGTCGTCGTCGACGAAAAGCCATGTGGATGATGGTAGCGATGGCGTGAGCTAAGCCACCAACCCTGCCTCCCTCTCTTTTTTTAGAGACAGATAGACACACACTAACTATGTGTTTTTGGTGTATCGCTATATATACACCCAGCCGTAAACATTAGTTATATTATTAGTGGAAAAATAGTAGTGAAGTGGGGGAGGGCGTTTGTGGGGAAGGAAGGAAGGTCGGTCTCTGTACGGCTCTCTGACTTCAATTCAGCATTTGAAGGTTTTTCAACAGTAGCTTTGGAACATCTGCGATAACCACAAACTTTGTTGGCCTTCCAGATTCCATGTCCTCTTCTCTTCTGTGTGTGTTTGTGTGTGTTTGCTTTCGTCTTCTGTTTTGCTCTACAACACCAACACGAACACGATCATGATAATGATGAGTAAAAACGTAACAGTGTTAAATTCGGGGTTGATTATTTGTAATTTACACCTAAATTATGCAGATAACTACATAATTAAGATGGATTAGTATTAAATATTTGTGTTGTTGTGGGTAACTTTAATCACTTGGGATGTTTGGTTACACCAAGAAAACATTTTTCAACATTTATTCCTGCACTAAATACCAATTATGGAGTAAATGACTTGTTGTTTGTTTTATAACTTGAATTTATTTATGCTTCAATTAATATATGTTCTTTCTTTTTTTCACTTTTATGAGTCTCAATAAAATTATTATTATCAATGTGCTAATAAGTTATCATCATGTAAAGGTTGTTATAGTAATTGTTAGTGAACCTTTAATCATTTCCATCCTATAGCGACAAGAATATAGTACATTTACGTAATGTAACAAAGTATTTCATTAGATTTGAAAAAAAATAAACGAAATTTAATTAAATATATAAAATTAGAAGTTCGCAATTAAATAAAATTTTGTCACGTAAAATAATTTTGACAAATATTTTTAAATTTGTGATTTTATAAATTATTTTTCATAAAAATATAATACATAATTAACAATCATAAAATATAAATTTAAAGATTTCAAATTTTTGTACAAAATCACTGAAAAAAATAAAAGACATTTTTTTTCTAGCTAAATTATTTTTTCCTTGTATCCGACCAAACAGGCCCCTAGATGTAAGAGTTAAAAGATTTGTATTGTTCCTTAAGATTTGTATTCTTCCTTTTTGTGCGAAATAAGATTAGATATATATCCAAGAGAGACGAGCGGCCGATCTAATCTTTACCATTTTTCTCTTCTTTGCGAGATGACTCCCACTTCCCGCGCGGGCCGGGTGCGCTGAGAAGCCAAGGCCTCTCCGATTCTAAAGCCTAATGACTCTCAGTTGTATTTTATGGAGGACAGTGGCCCAGTGTTTACGAGACAACTATCCGCCTATATAAAATGAAAAAAATTTACGTAAATCTGATTTTTGATCTCACCTATAGATCTTGCGATTAAAATTAAATATTATAAAATTTTATTTACATCAATTTATGTCATAGATTCCATAACATTTAATCCACACCACAAGATCTATAAGTGAAACTAAAAACCATGTCTACCTAAGTTTTTCTCATATAAAATTGTGTTAGATTGCCAAGATAAGACACAATTTTACCAAAAAAAAAAATATAAAATTATTGATTGACCATCGAGCTATATCAAATTGATTTAGATTGTCGAGATGAGACACAACTTTACCTTAAAAAAAAATAATAATAATAATAACAACCATATCCAAAGATAAAATTATTGATTGATTAACTGAAAGTCAAATGTTTGTCTTTCTTAGCATTTGATTGACGTTATAAGTGAAAGTCAAATGTCTTTCTTGGCAGATTGATTCTGCAATGATGCTGTTGAATTATTTGTAATTTGGGATATGTTTGACGGAAAAGTATATATCATAAGAGTATTTTTTTGAAATTTTTTTTTACATAGATCGAGTTAATAATATCAGTTTTAAATTATTTCACAACATCATATGGACCAATAGAATATATAACGTTATACCATAAACTCATGTAAGAATTTTCTTTCTCTTAATTATATGTTTTTATACCGGGGGAGTTACTTAATTAAGACCTAGGGGAGTTACTTGATTTTTCGTCAATTTGACAATTTTTATCAGTAGTAGTTATTACTCACACTCAACTCATAGTTCATACATACTTTCTTACGTATCTTTAAGTTCGTAATGGGCAGTGAAATGATTGAAAAGTAAAAAAAAAAATTATTATTTTTTAATTATTTAATAATTAAAAATATTTATTCAACAAAAAAAAATTTCTTAGCAATAATTTCAAAACTTCTGTTACAGGGTGTAATATTTGTCAAAAGAGTTTATAGGTTAAAAGGACCCCAAACACAACCATATGTTTTTTTGTAATAAATTACGGAACAAGAAATTTTTTATAAGACTACTATTTTGAAACAATTTGTGAACACTGATGCATATAAACAAACATATATTGATGATAATCAAGAACAAAATTCATCATCAAATTTTCATAGGATTATATAAGCATGTAACATATATGTGAAAAAATTTACGATTTTGTAATAAAATTATTTTGTTTTATTATATACTTAATTGAATAGTTTAATAAGTTACAAGTCTCGATGGCTAAAAAAAAAGTCGTGAGAGGGTTTATCCAATTAAGAAGCCACATCCAAGCCATGAGAAGCTTAGACAAGAAATCATGAAAGGGCTTCTCTGACGAACAAGCCACATCCAAGAAATAAAAGGCTTATTGAAGATAAATTGTTCTTGGATTCCATGTAGATTTAGTGATGTTTATTTAGTAGGCCATGATTGTCTACTTATGTTAATAATATTTGATTTACTAATACTTAAAATTTTGAATTATTGAAATTATAATTTCTTTATATGTATTTAAATATCTTAAATAATATTTTAAATACATTTTGATGTAACTAACATATATTCTATTATAAAAAAATTATAATGAATTTACAATAATAAAATTTAAGAAACAAATGAGTTAAAAAAAAAAAAGAATTAGTTGAATTTGCTCTCTTTTTTTTATACCAATAGCTAGTTCGTTTAATATGCTGTAATTATTTGTATATTTAGGACATATAAATTTTTTAATTTGATTAATTTTTTATAACTCGTTTGTTTCATAAATTTTATCATTGTACATTCATTACAATTTCATTTATAATAGAATATATGTTAGTTACATCAAAATTTATTTAAAATATTAATTAAATTATATATATATATATATATATAAAAGGAAATTAGAGTTCAACAAATCAGAAATTTGAATCTCAATAAATCAAATATTAGTTTAAAAATATAAATAAATAGACGCTTAAAAACAAAATTAAGTGTTAATAATTTGTCAATGTAAAGAAACAACAAATAAAAATATTACTAGTTGGTTAATTTGCCTATTTGTTTCAATATAGTTGACTAATTATAAATCCAACTTATTTATATATGCTTTTGAAATTTATAATTTAATTTAGATAAAAATACTTTATCAATATAACAAATATATATATCCTTTTATAATAAGAATTAAAAATAAACAAGGACAACAAAATAAATAATTAATTAAAGAAAATAAAAAAATTATTTTAAGTGTACAAATATTTGTTACTAATAGCAAGCAAGAAGGATATTCTATAAAATAAAAGAAGAAAAAGCAAGGATAGGAAAAGGAAAAAAAGTGAAAAAAATAATTGGGAAAAGATTAAAAAAAAAAAAATTTATTTAGCAAGAGTATTTTGTCGAACCATAAAAAAATGAGAAATTAAATGCCTATAAAGTGTTTTTAAACCCAAGTTGGACATGCCGATTCGATTGATTAAACCTGTATCTATGCATAAATAAACAAGCAATCCGATCAAGCACTGAATTCGAAAGTAACAAAAAACCAGTAAAACTTGATAAAACGATACAAAATCGGTTAAACCATTCAGATCTGATTTTGATTTTTTCCATATAATTCACGATGATATCAAAAAAATTACTCCCAAACCACCCCCAATTCATTGCCAATCTTATAAACCCACCACGAATCTAACCAAATTTGAGGCCAATTTTACTAAATATGTTACAAATTTCACAAAAAAATAGAAAAAATAAATCTAATAGCCTAAAAAATCAGATTTATTACAAGGAGAGGGGGTAAAGAATTAGTGGTAAAAGGACGTGGAAAAGGGAGAAGAAATGAGGGAGGAGAAAGAAATGAAGGCATATTGGGGGTAGAGGTTGACAGTGGGGCAAAGAAGAGGAGGCATAGGCGATGTGAGAAAGAAGTAAGAAGTAGATAGGGAGGTGGAGGCAGAGAATAAAGTAAGAAATGAGGTGGAAAAACAGAAGGTAAGTAGGGAGAGGTAAAGGAGAAAGGAAAGGCAGAGAGAAGTAGGGAACGAGAAAGAGGATGAGAAAGAGAAGAGGAGGTTGTAGTGCAAGCGGGGTGGGAAGGAAGGGTAATGAGGCGTTGTTGAAGATAAGAAAGGGAGAGGGGAAACGACAGGGGTAAAGGGAAGAAGAGGAGTGGCGATGGTAGAGACTGAATAGGAAGGACTGGTAGTGGTTTCTTTTTCTGCAATGGTCAAAAAAATAAGAATGGAAAAATATCGTCGAAAGGATTTGAAACCATCCTTTATAATTCGGAAAAAATTATACATCAACTCACGACCACCTGCGGGAGCGTGATTAGTTGGGCCTTCCAGCGGCTGGGTGGTTTAAAGTTAATTTGAGTAGGCAGACGAGACGGTTTATGATTGGATGGAAAGAGTGGTTAGTTGGGCCTTCCAGCGGCTGGGTGGTTTAAAGTTAATTTGAGTAGGCAGATGAGACAGTTATGATTGGATGGAAATAGTGGTTAGTTGGGCCTTCTAGCTCAACTTGGCTGGATGGTTTAAAGTTAATTTGAAAAGGCAAACGAGACGGTTATGATTGGATGGAAAGAGAGACGGTTATGATCGAAAATAGATATGGTGTGATAAGTTCATCTAATTACTATATTCAAAGGAAAAAAAATTGTGTACTGGTCAACCAAGTAAACTACGAATCGAAATTTTCACCGGATCATTTATCGGTGTGAATTTAAAAGCATTGCTAAAAAGACAAAAAATGATCATCTATTTCATTTTTTGTCTAGTTTAAGCAGTTCCTTGACCTGACGGTGACCAATTTAAAAAATGATTAAGATTTCTTCTTCTCCTTTACTCCCTTTCCTTTACTACCTGGTTTGAATTTTTTCTCCCATTTTCCCACCCATCATCTTCTTTCATTTTTATTTCTAACCATGGCATCTTTCATTTCTATTTCTACCCATGGCTTAACAGGATTGCTTCGTTTCTACCCATAACTCCATTGTTCTATCTATAATTATTTTCTAGGATTCTCTATTGCTTATTCTCTATTGCTGTCTTTGTACAAGCTGTTCATTATTAGGAGTCCTCTCCTGTTGTTGTTGACATGGATAGAGGGTTTATTTCAAACTATACTATTCTATAATTATTTTCTAGATCGTCTTGATCCTTTATTGCTGTTTTTGTACTTTATCTTGAAACTCTTCATTATTAAGAGTCCTCTATTATCTCGTGTTGTTGACATGGATAGAGGGTTTATTTCAAAGTATATTCTTCTATAATTATTTTCTAGATAGTCTTGATCCTCTATTGTTGTCTTTGTACTTGATCTTGAAACTCTTCATTATTAAGAGTCCTCTATTCTCTCGTGTTGTTGTTGACATGGATAGAGGGTTTATTTCAAACTATACTCTTACTTATCTGTTATGTAGTTTGTGTGTTTTTTTATTTTGTTGGGTAAGAAAACTCCAATTACTTATATGGATGATAGGATGATGGATGAACTCTGTTCGTTTGGACTCCTAATTATAGTGGTTGTATGACAAGTGAGTGAATTTTGTTCTATATTTGACATTTTCAAATCATACTATTTTATGTTGAGTTGGGTTATATTTTTTATATTTTTATATGACGAATATGGATTATCTGATAACTACGTAACTTTAACCATACTGATTGCGATCAATAAAACCTAGCTTTTTGTGATTTTAACTGTGTTTGCCCGTAACTTTAACCATACTGATTGCGATCAATAAAACCTTGCTTTTTGTGATTTTAAGTGTGTTTGCCCGTATATGTTTGTCAGATTCTTTCAAAAATCTGATTGCGATCAATAAAACACCTACCTTTTGTGATTTTAATTGTATTTGCTAGTATATGTTGTCAGATAACCCCTACTTTTTGTGATTTTAATTGTGTTTATTTGACATTTTCGGATTGAACTATTTTATGTTAAGTTTGGTTATATTTTAGATATTTTTACGTGACGAATATGGATTATCTGATAACTACGTAACTTTAACCATACTAATTGCGATCAATAAAACCCTGCTTTTTATTTGTGATTTTAGCTGTGTTTGCCCATATATGTTTGTCAGATTCTTTCAAAGATCTGATTGCGATCAATAAAACCCCTACTTTTGTGATTTTAATTATGTTTGCTGGTATATGTTGTCAGATAATCCCTACTTTTTGTGATTTTAATTATGTTTGCTGGTATATGTTGTCAGATAATCCCTACTTTTTGTGATTTTAATTATGTTTGCTGGTATATGTTGTCAGATTCTTTCAAAGATCTTGTGATTTTAATTGTGTTTGCTGGTATATGTTGTCAGATTCTTTCAAAGATCTTAGTTGTGATCAGGGGGAAGGAGATTGATAGTGAGGTTAAATAAAAGATTCTTTCAAAAATCTTGATCAAGGATTTGCTGAATAAGGGGTATTGTTATAACTATAGAGTTTAGTGGTACTAAGTAAATAAGATGAAGTTTGGAAGTTGGTTAAGAAGTTAAAACAAAAAATAAATAATAATAATAGTTAGTGGAATATGATGTGGCAAGCAAGTGGAATTTCATTAGAAAGCAGTTAACTAAAGTTACGTAAGGGGCAAATTGGGCAGTTGGGATTAGGGCATTGAAGATTTAATCTTAATCACAATGACAACAGGTAGGCCTATGAATGGGTCAGATCTGCTACGTAAGGGGTGTAAGGGGCAAATTGGGCAGTTGGGATTAGGGCATTGAAGATTTAATTTTGATCACAATGACTACAGGTAGGCCTATGAATGGGTCAGATCTGCTACGTAAGGGGCGTAAGGGGCAAATTGGGCAGTTGGGATTAGGGCATTGAAGATTTAATCTTGATCACAATGACTACAGGTACGCCTATGAATGGGTCAGATCTGATATGTCAGCTTACTTAAAAGTAAGGAGGAGTGGTCCTAAGGTATGCTGGGGAAATATTAAGGGAGGTTATCTACTAAAGTTAGATTAAATAATGTTTTCAGATTCTTTCAGAAATCTTGAGTAAGGGGAAAGGAGATTGGTGATGAGGTTGAGGTAAAGGATTATGTTAACTAGATTGATTAATTCTAAGATTTAAAAAATAATTAAAATTTCCTTCCCCCTCACTCTCTCTTGTTCACTACCTGTCTTCAATTTTTTCTCATCGTTCTATCTATAATTTATTTTCTTAGACTATTTTGGTTCACTACCTGTCTTCAATTTTTTCTCATCGTTCTATCTATAATTTATTTTCTTAGACTATTTTGGTTCTCTATTGCTGACTTTGTATAATTTATTTTCTTAGACTATTTTGGTTCTCTATTGCTGACTTTGTACTTTTTATTTAAACTGTTCATTTCACTTTTGTTATTAAGAGTCCTCTATCCTCTAATAGTGTCGTTGTTGATATGGGTAGAGGGTTTATTTCACACTATGATATTTTCATATTTATAGTTATCTGTTATGGTGTTGTGTGTCTTCTGATTTTATTGGGTAAGAAAACTCCAATTAGTTAGCTGGATGATGGATGAATTTCCTCTATCCTCTAATAGTGTTGTCGTTGATATGGGTAGAGGGTTTATTTCACACTATGATACTTTTTCATATTTATAGTTATCTGTTATGGTGTTGTGTGTCTTCTGATTTTATTGGGTAAGAAAACTCCAATTAGTTAGCTGGATGATGGATGAATTCTATTTGTTTGTACTCCAAATTGCCACAGCAATTTGGAGCCATTATGGTCACGAAGTTTTCATAATATTAATTCATCAAAAATGACAAAAGTATGATATTCTTTTAAAAATTAATATGTGTTTTAGCTATTAGGAATACTAATGAACTGAGATAAGGAAAGAAAAATTAAGTTAACCTAACAAGGTTGTTAGGTTTTTAAATGCTAAATATTGAGACAGAAAATGAATCAATATGAAATCAAATTTATAGAATGTCTCTTAGAATTCGTTTTACATCAGTTTCAGAGCATGAACCACGTAGGAAGAGTTAAAAGCACCCCTGACCCGACACATTGGAGGGTATTGAAGGGCTTTTTTCCTTCCATACGTCCAAGTACTGATGAATTATAATTCGTCACTCAGGAATCACAATCTTCAATTCCTAGCCATTATGTCTAAGATGAAAGAACATAACCTTATCTACATCTGCTAATGATGAATTTCCTAGCCATTATGTCTAAGATAAAAGAACATAACCTTATCTACATCTGCTAATGATGAATTTGGTTCTATATTTGACATTTTTTGGATCATTAGTATTTTATATTGATTTGGGTTATATTTATGATGTTTTTAGGTAAAGTTTGAAGATTTTGGACTATTTGATAACTACATAACTTTGAAGATTATGAACTATCTGACAATTACATAACTTTAACCATGTTAATTGCGATAACTACATAATTTTAACCATGCTGATTGCGATCAATAAAATTACAATGGTAGTGAGGTTGAAGAAAACAACAGAGGGATGGTTGTGAGGTTGAAGAAAACAATGGATAAGAAGGTTGGTGGAGAGATTGAAGAGAACCATGGAGGAGAAGGAGGTGAGATTGAGGTGACCAATAGCAACAAAGAGGGCATGCTTTAGTATAGGGCTTCATAAACTCATACAGTATTTTATTTTCAGCAAGGCAAAAATAGAACATATATATTTACCTGAAACAAACATGTGCTTTACACATGTAACAATCCTGATTTGTTGGAAATTTTTGTTAAAAAACATAAAATGAATGATCAGATAACAAAAAGATCAAAGTATAAAACATTTTATTTGAGTTTTTGATGCAAAAGTTATGTATTTTAAAATATATATTTAATATCTTTGTTCTTTCTTTCATAATTATTTTCACTTTTCATTTTTTTTTTCACTAAGACTACTAGATAAATGGAGTTATGATAATATAGGTAATTATGTAATAATTTATTAAGGGCATATTGTGAATGAAATTAGATTTTACATATTAAGGTCTAGTGGCAGAAGGCACACTCAATATGTGTGTTATGAAAAAATAAATTTATTTATGAACTATTTTTTATAAAAATTACCTTTAAAATTTCAAATGATAATAGCACTTTTTCTAAATTATTTTAGAATATAACATAATTACTATAGTAGTTTTTTTAGCATTAAAATTCACGATGGTGGTTATATTTGGTAGTGGAAGTTTTCTTTTAAAAAAAAAAAAAAAAATTAAAAAGAGACCAAAAGGGAGAGACCACCATACCAATTGGTGACTCTCCCATTTATATACAGTAAGATAGATAAGATAATTGGCGTCTTATTTGACTTAATCAAGCTGTAAATTTACATGCCCATAGCTTATTGAGATAGAAAATTTTTGAATTGTTGAGGATAAATAGAAAATATATTAATTTTGACATTACATGATTTTGGTTGGTTTAGACTATAGTTATTAAACCCAGTTCAAGAAGGAATCCGGTAGAGGAGATGGATTAATGGGTTATTAGTTCAACTGATGGATCACTAAAATATATTATTTTATTATTAGTATATAACTATGAAATTTTTAGATACATGACATATAATAAAAATATTAATAAAATATATTATATCAACTTTTTAATTAATCATAAATGAATTTGTAATAGACTCGTTTAGAAAAAGTTATAATTAAATATATTAAAATAGTAATAAATTTAAAGTTTTTATACGTGAAAATTTAACATGAACAAAGTTATTCTCATTTGTTTTTAAAAGGTGACTTTGTAATTATATTACAAATTTTCATAAAAGAACATTTGTTTGTCATGATTTTCTAAAAATATATTTCAATCACAAAGTTTTAATGATACAATATTTTCTGAAATACTTTGTTGTTGTAAAAAAAAACACAATAATATTGTTTTACTAATTTATTTCTTTAAATTTTGTTTTGAAAAGTAAATATGTTTCTTATTTGGATAAATTTATAATTTAAAAAAGAAGCAAGTTATTTTATAAAGATGGGCAGAAAAAGCAATTTAAATATATATCAGACAAACTAAAACCACATAGTGATGGAGTAGGCGTGTGTTTCCTTGGAGAATTTGGGTTCGACTCCAAGCAGCAACAAAAGCGCATTAAACCGTGGTTGAACACTTGAAAAGTTAACACGTAAGGACTTCCTTATATGTATAGTCAAAATCAAGATTTTGACGTTACACCATTTTAGTTGTTTTAGGCTTGACGTATACAATAAGATAGTGCAAATGGCACACACCTATATGTGTACAAATTAAAAAATGATAAATTTTTAAAATTTGAAATATTTTAATTGTTTTAGGCTTTATTTATACGGTAAGATAGTGCAAATGGCACACACCTATGTGTGTGAAAATTAAAAAATGATAAATTTTTAAAATTTGAAATAGATAAAAAAAATAGAAGTTATGCGAGCAATTATAAGAATAAATTAATTTTAACATTACACCAAAAGTAGTTGGCCTTAGACTTTATATATAGTTAGATTAGATAGTAAGATAGTGCAAATGGCACACACCTATATGTGTGAAAATTAAAAAACAATAATAAATTTTTAAAATTTGAAATAGATAAAAAAAAATAGAAGTTATGAGAGCAATTATAGAAATAAATTACTTTTGACATTATACCAAAAAGATTTGGCATAATTAGGCTTTGTGTATAATTAGATAAGAAAATAAGTTTTATTATTTAGTTGATAAGACCCATAACTAATAAAAGAGAAGTTTTACTAAAATTTCAAAAATTATTTAAATTAAGAATTTTTTGTTAGTAACATAGAATAAATTTATATCCTACTGCAAAAAGTTTTAGCTCTTTATGTGTAGTTAGATAGTATATAATATGATATATATATATTCTTAAGATAAGATAGTAAAAAATAAGATAAAAAAAGATATTACTAAAATTTAAGTTATTAAAAATAAAAAATAATGGATATAGTGAAAAAATAAGATAAAAAAAGATATTACTTAAATTTAAGTTATTAAAAATAAAAAATAATGGATATAGTGAAAAGTTGGGAGTGATGGGAGTAGTGGGAAAGGAAATTACGATAATATAGGTAGTTATGTAATGATTTATAAAGAGTATATAAGGAATAACATTAAATTTAATATATCAGCATCTTTTGCTTTATTAATAGTAAGAAATTATTTAATAAGGAATAAGGAGGAGATGGGGGTTGAAAGTGGAAGATAAAAGTAAGTGAGTGGTTAAAAAAGGTGATGGAGAGAAAATAAGTAAAGTGACTAGTTATTAAAGACCAAAAACTAAAATTAAAATAAAAAAAAATTGAAACGAGTCCAATGGGAACTACCCACGCTTAAAACTCATACGGCCCAATCCACAACAAACAAGGCTGGAAATGGAGAAACGACTCATGAGAGAAGTCTTGAGTTTCGACTGACAGCTACTGCTAGTGGCCGGAACACTGACCAGATTGGGTTCGCCGTCCGGAGTCGCCAACCTCGCAAACAATGATGACCTGTAAACGCCGTCCCAACGACTACTGATATCATATTCCTACACATTAAATCCTACAGTACCAACCCCGGCCTCCGCCCAGGGTTTTATAATCTCCTCGAATTTTGACTATGCGCCAATTTTTGTAAGTTCAAATTCATCCTCCGCTCACCGCTTCATTGATTGATTAATTTGACCGACATACACGTTTTTTTTTTTTTTTTTTAATATTTTGCATGAACTTTTTCTTCAAACCTCTGGTTTTGGTGGTGGAATAGATGGAAGGCTCGTTTGCAATGGATAGGCAGCTCAATTTTGAGAATGAAGCAGCATTGCCAACAGATTCAGATTGTTGTTCGGAGGGTTGAAGCTTTGCGAACTTTCACTACTTCTGATGGTATTAAGCTTGTCATAATTGTTGTTTTTTTTTTTTTGGAGAAAATTTGGGAGAAAATAGAGAATCGATGAGGAGAAAAGTAGGAATTAGTTATTTGTGCGGTGTTGTTTGATTTGGTTTAGGGTACTGGAAGCATTCAGCTTCCAAATCCTTGCAGGAGCAAATTGTTGATTCACTTCGCTCGGGAGAGAGAAGTAAAGCTTCTAGCTTGCTATCCCAGCTTGGGAATACAGCCGAGGCCGCTGCTTTAAATGCCAATGATTTTCTTTTCATTCTTCAACGCTGTGCGAGGTTGCCTGATCCATTGGTACACATGCTTGGTGCTGAATTTCTCTTCTTTCCTGTTTCGTCTGTTTCATTATGCCTTTTACCTTTAAACAAAACAACAAAGCTTTTATCAAGAATTAAACATTTATGCTTGATTAATGCACATATGCCTGATCGCATATTGAGTCTTTGGAATTTGGACCCTGAATAACTGTTTGAGGCATGAGTTGGTTAATCAGAGCAGTACCACTTTGTTAAGTTAGCTGGAGCTCAAATAGATAAGCAGTAAATTGAGAACCTGCAAAAAGATTTATTCACCACAAAAGATACACAAGTTCTTGTATCACAAAAGACTACTAAGGTAGATATCTATTTTTCACGTTAGAGTTTTAACTGCACCAAGTACCAATGAAGATGATTGATTCTTCTTTACAGTTCTATCTTCTCCAAGCCATATTCCTGAACTTCATCTTAAGAAAGCAAGGACTTCCATTTCATATGTATGAAGCATATCATCTGCCTTACTTTTAGGATTTGGGTCTCATATGATTTAGTGGGTATTTTTGCTTTGACTGCCTGCAGTTTGCCTTGGAGACGTGGAAACTTATGGAAGACAAGGAAATCTATATAGGTGGCAAATGCTATTTGTATACTATTCGAGCACTGTGCAAGGGAGGTTATCTGAGAGAGGTATTTTGTCTTGATTATGATAATACATTGATGGTTGTGTGCTGATTTTGTTCCAATTTGTTCTTTGCCTTTCCACTTAGTTTTCTGGAAATATATGCTATTCCTTTGTGGATGGTGAACATTAAAGGAGCTTGCATCCCATAAATTGGAATCCAAACAATCTACTGAATGCGGAACGTAGCATTTTTCATTTGCACAATGCTTCAATGTTATGCCATTTTAGTTATCTTGCTCACCATATAAACTTCTCTTATACACATCTAGATGGTATAAATATGGCCAAATTTTGAACTTCATGTTGGAACCAAAATAATTATGATTTGGGTCCAATGTATAACCCTTATATCGCAACTAACGAGTGGGCCTTATTGCTATTCAAGGACTCAGCACGTGATTAACTTCTGGTGTTGAATATGACCTAGTTCCTTGTGAAAATAGTGGGAGTGAGGGTGAAGTTCTCATCATAAAGCATAAAATGTCTCAGAATATTTAGTTTATGTTAATAAGATTCTCATCTTATGTTTATTTCCATTCAGGCATTCAATTTGATGAGCTTGCTGCAAGAAAATCCTGCCATATATCCTCTTTTGCCAGTGTACAACAATTTCCTTGGTGCTTGTGTTCAAACTCATACTACAAACTATGCTAATGACTGCTTAGATTTGATGGAGCACCAGACAGTGGGCAAGAATGAAATAACATATTCTCAGCTTATCAAGGTGTGTAAAGGGCAGTTATATGCGAGTTTTCTGGTTTTAATCATGTCCCCACTCTTTGTATTTCCACAATTGGATTTGTATGACAAAAGTTTGATTATAGGTGGAACTTGTCTTGTACAGTTTTATTGTCTTTTGAAACTCTGTAGGAAAAAATTGTCTGACAGTTGTACTTCTACTTATGTAATCTGTGGCAGCTGACTTCGTTTTACAGTAAATTATGCTACTACTGAACTGTTATTGCAAAGGATTTTGGAGCTGGAGTATTCTCTTATAATAATTTCTTATGTAAAGAACACACTCTGGTTTCTCTGTTTACATTGTATCTTTGGTTTTTGGTTGCTTTAATGTTTGTCTCTTATTCCCTTCTAGATGTGTACTAAGATTAGGAAGGGACATCATCTACATTGTCACGCACTTGGTCGCTGTGGCTATCTCTGCCATTTCTCTAAAAGCCTATGGGCTAGTTGCTAGGATGATGCTCACTATGGCATTGGAGAGTATGTATTGGATCTAGCAAAGTAATTTAAGGACACTAGGAAAAGCAATAAAAAAATTTCAAACTTCTTCAGTTCTCCAATTGGTCTTGATTCCGCTTGTACTATAACCATATTGGATTGTTTGTCTTCTGTAAGCTTGTTCCTATTAAGCACTCGTTGACTGGGGGTTGAAGTTAATATATCTGATAATTTATCAAGGTACCTATTTTCTGAATTCATTCTTTCAGCTTGCAGTTTTACAGCAAAATCTGCCTGCAGTGCATGAGATATGGAAGGAGTGCGTCAAATACTATAGTATAAACATCATTTCTTTACGAAAGTTTATATGGTCCTTCACAAGGTTGAGAGATTTGGATTCTGCCTATGTGACCTTACAGTACATGGTGCATATGGCCTTCCAAGGAAACTTTGTCATCACTAGAAGTGCTGAAGGAAAGTTATCTGACTCAAGATTGGATATTCCAATACCTTCCAATGGTAACTTGAGTGTGAAGAGTTGTGGCAAAGATAATGGAATTGCACCTTCTCTCTCTGAGTATCTAGACAAGATGTGCATAAACACAAACAACGGAAAGCGTGATTTCAAGTTTGACATGGAAACTCATGGAGTTAGCATGGTCAACAGAAGTATGCCAGTAAAACATGTACTTCTTCCTGGGTGTTATGAAGCTACTTAGGTGGTCTTTCAATGATGTGATACATGCCTGCGCAAATATGCAAAACTGTAAATTGGCAGAGCAGTTGATGTCACAGGTAATCATATATTTGTCACTTCCTGTTGTTATTTTCCTGTGTCTTTAACACTTGATATATCCTATTTACCAGCTTCTATTTTGAGTAGTTAACGATATGATCAGACTGACTTTGCTGTAAACTTGTGTTATCTTTTATGATTCTTTATGAAAAAATTTTCCGCTCCTTCTCTGGAGCTATTATGTATCACCAAAAAGTAAATACTGTTATTCATGAAACTTTACTGGTCTGTTGTCTTAGATGCAAATTCTTGGTTTGGAACCATCTTGCAGCACATATGATGGCTTCTTAAGAGCAGTTGTAGCAGGAAGAGGGTTTTATGATGGCATGCAAGTGGTAAGATATGCAAACCCAAGTATGACAATTAGTGTGTGTTATACTTTCCAAAATATAGTTCTGTAGGCTCACATTTACTTCCGTTGCCTTTTAATTACTTAATCTAAAGAGGCTATTTCTAATCTCTTTGCAGCTAGAAGTTATGCAACAGAAAAATATGAAGCCTTATGATTCAACTCTTGCAGCTATGTCTGTCAGTTGCAGTAAAGGTTCACAACTAGATTTGGCTGAGAAATTCGTGGATAAAATTTCAAAATGCCCAAGTCCTTATCCTTATAATGCCTTTTTGAAGCATGTGATACTTTGGTGAGTGAACTTTTAAGATTGTCTTTGCCAGTAATTCACTATGGTTTAAAAAGGTTTACTCAAGTGTCAAATTATGTTCTCCAAATAATTGTCCCCCTATGTACATAGCGTACCACATTTTTCCATTTTGATACAGCTCCTCCTTGTTGGCTCTATGCACCCTAATAGTTTGTTGCTCAATATTGGTAATTTTACCCGGAAAAGCAAAAACAAACAAATAACTTGTTCTTATTCAGTTGATGCACATTCCCATAACTTTGATATATGTACTATATGTTCGTGTTGGGTGGTAATGGACTCATACTGTTTATGTACTGACTTTTAATGTTGGAATTCAATCTGTAGGATCGACCTGAGCGTGCAATTCGGATGTTAGCTAAAATGAAAAGGTTGAACATCCAGCCGGATATCAGGACATACGAACTGCTGTTTTCATTGTTTGGTAATGTGAATGAACCTTATGAAGAGGGCAATATGTTGTCACAGGTGGATGTAGCTAGACGGGTAAATGCCATAGAAATTAATATGATGAAAAGTGGCATTCAACATAGCCATGCATCAATGAAGAATTTGGTTAGTTCTGCCTGTAATGCGCTTTTTAGCTTCAAATATGTCAAGCAAAATTTTAATCCTTGGTTTATAAAATCGATCTTTCCATACTTTAATGGTCTTCATGAGACGTGTGCTATTACATTCACTGACATCATCCATCAAGTTCAGTATTTAACAACTTAAGAAAATGTGAAATAGCTAATTAGGCCCTGCTTATGGTCTTTCAGTAGAAAGAACAAGGAGGACTGATTGATTCTGGCAAATAAGCTGAACTATTTGAGAATTTTATGTTTTAGGCTGTAGCTCAACTTTATAGACTTACTCCTTTTCTGGAATTTCTGCAGCTAAAAGCACTTGGAATGGAGGGAATGTTTAAGGAGCTTATTCAATATTTGCGTGATGCAGAAAAACCATTTTCTAGTGTTTATAATTTGCTGGGAACACCCATCTATAATGTAGTTTTGCATTCATTTGTTCAGGCCAAAGAGGTGAGCACTCAGAATTATTTGATCTTCTCATCTTTCATGTGTTGCCTTCATATGGTTTTTTCATTTTCTTATCAATGAATAGATCTGTTATGACTTGGATGTCTCATATTTCTTGAAAACTGATTCAATTGGGATTTTGTATGAGATAAATGGTATATGTGAGATTGATATTCAAAATGTATTCATTTGACCCTTAAAATTTTGGTCGATTTTTCTTGATAACAAAATGAAAAAACCATACATCGTAAAGAAATTCTTAAGCTGACCAAAGAAACACTACTGTTCTTCCTATCTCGGGACCTTTGTTGCGTTTGTGGCACTGTAGTAAACCTTCAATGCTTCAATCCTTTACCTTAAAGATATTTACAGTCAAACTGATTTTGTTTAAACTCTGTAACCTATTCTTATTTGCACTTTGAATTGGTGAATGTACTAGGTCTAAACATATGAATACCTTAAGGCTTCTTCCTAGCTCTTCATTTATATGCTTAGCTGACTTAACAAGCAGAGAGCTCCCCTTACAGATCTTATGCTGGTCTTTGTTTTACTCAGACCTTATTGGGACTTGAAGATTTTGATGAGGCGCTGAAGTTGCTTAATCAAGGGAAATTGGATAATATCCAACCAGATTTGCTGTTATACAACACTGTTCTTCAAGTAGCATGTGATAAGGTATATTGTACCTTATTGTGGTAATGATATGGTGATTACCTTAAAATATATGCACTTCATAGAAAATATTAAAAGGCGAATAGGCAATACAATCTGCTGTCCTAACATCTTTGGCTGCATATTGTCCATCATAATGGAATCAGTTATATCATGCAGGTATTATTCCTACCTTTTCAAGTTTTTCTTGTCACCCTTGTATGGCTCATTCTTTCTGATAATTGGCAAGGTTGGACATGTGTATGCAATGCAGCAACCAGACACTATTAGTGAATCTGGAGATTATGTATAACTTTTTACCCAAAGAAACCTAGCATTGACCTCTTGTACATAATTACTAGCTTTGGTTTCATTTCTGTAGCTCATTTTATACGAGGACCACTGCGGTTCATGTTATTAGGTATAATTCTGAATGAAAAGTTTTGGCAAGAAAGTAATGGAAAACATGTAGGTTTTTCTCATTTATTGCAGTTTTGCTTGCTAAGATTTCTGAGTGCCATCCACCCTTCAGTGGTATGCGTGGATACTATTCTGAGTTGCATTTGTGTGATGTCTCCTTCTAGTTGTCAATCTTATGGATAGGTTTCCCACATTGAGGAGCTATTGTATGTGTTTTGTCCTAAATTGTTGGATGAATGTTTTATCAATCTTCACTGTTTCTTTGCAGGGAAAAATTGATGTTATTGAGCTTATTGTTGAGCAGATGCACCGAGAGAAGATCCAGCCTGATCCATCAACCTGTCACTATGTTTTCTCTGCATATGTAGACCAAGGTTTCTACAGCACTGCTATGGAAGCATTGCTCGTCATGAGTATGCGATGCAATGCTTTCTGAGGAAGATGATATTCTTGATGAAAAAAGGGCAGAATTTGAAAATCTTATTGTTGCTGAAGGCACGGAATCTGAAGCACAGATAATAGAACTTTTTAAAAAATCGATGGATCATCTTCCTTTCGCCCTGCTACACTTGAGATGGTGTGCCATAGTTGGACACATGGTATCATGGTTACCAAATGAGAGTCAGTGGGCCAAGAGACTTTCAGATAATTTTGCATCTGCAAGCATTCCTAGATTCTAAAACAAGGGTAACTAACATGTAGACTAGGGAAATGCCTCGGGTAGTTACCCAAAGTGCACAGATTTTTTTTTTTTTTTTTTTCCTGCAATGACTTAGTTGCAAAACTGCAGAGCTGCATCTGGTTACCAGTGACTCATGGAGCGTGATGGATAATCTTCATGTACTAAATTTGTTCACACCAACGGCCATGGATTGTCCATGATTGCTACAAGTTCAGAGTTTTGTTACTTACTGGCAGATTACCACTGCTTTTCACATTCCTAGTGCTCTTACTCTTAATTGTGTAAGAGAGCATAGTGTTTTGGCTGCAATTGCATACCTAGTTTGTAGTTTTGAAGGGATCGACTCTTTTGTGACTGTAGGTGAATGTGTGTAGCTGCAGATAGAATAGAGTTTGTATGTTGGTGCGAGTCAACTTCAGCATACCTCATCATATAAGAACAATGATGATACACATGTATAATTATGTACGAGTATCAAAATGTCCATCTGTTCTCTGCTGAAACTGTTTGTCTATTTAATCTGAAGCTCTTAGTAGGTTACAAAACTTGCCATAATAGTATATCAGGCCAGAAAACTTCATCTTTGCCACAAATATGGAACGTTCGAATGGAAGAAATCAATAAAACAAATAGTATCTGAATTCACAATAACTAAAGAAGAAGCATAATTTGTTTGTTACAAGTCATGTCAATAGAAGTTAAACTAATTTTATAAACTTGATTTCTACACAACTTGTTGCGTTCTGATTACAACAACAGCAGCATAGTAAAATGGTGGAAACTCTCCTCCAGAAGTTAGACACTTCAGCTGCCTTCGAGTAACTACTGTTCGTGAAGCCCTTTCTTTAGCATCCGCACCCCCACCATAACTCCCTTTTCCTTTATCCAGAGAAATATAACAGAAAGCCAAGACAGCCATGGTAGTGATAGTTTATAGTGATTAGACTTGTCAGCCTTGAAAAAATAGAAGCAACAGTTGCCACACCTAGTCCCACACCAGAAGCCCCCCCAGCATGGCATTATATATTGTCACCTGGTGGTAGCTCTGCAAGCTTTGGTGGAGTACCTAGTACGCGTTCCATGTCAAACCGAACTTCGATATTTCTAATGCTATAACCAACCACCATTAGCCAGCAGAGCAACTTAGCAAGCTCTGGGGCACTAGTCTCTGTCATACTAGTCTGCAAAACATAGGCACCAAAAAAAAAAAAAAAAATGATAGGAGCGTGTCATACATAAAGAAGTGGTGCTGCTTAAAAGATGACGAGGTAAACAAGATGAGTTTCTAGCTAAACAACATTAGTTTATTAGAGTCTTCCAAAAAGAAGAGATATTGCTTCTAAAACAAAAGAGAGTTTCTAACTAAACAGCATCGAGACAAAAATCATGATACTCGATACTTGGAAATTGTGACAGCTTAATGTTTCCAGGACATTACACCTGTATCTGCGAATGAGAGCACAACTTGCTGCAATTTGTGGACAGATACAACAGATAAACTGATATGCAAATGTCAGAAATATTTGAACAAATTGTTACTTAATCATCATGTAGATACATGACCACTCAAAATTCAGTTTATTGATCAAAATAGAATTAAATCACATAGAACACATGCAACTTCCTATTTCATCCAGACTCAAGGACAATTTTTCTTTTTGACAGTCAAATCAAATTCTAATTTTTCACATCACAAGAAGAAGCTGAAATAATCATTTAAAAATTTCAGAACAGTAATAGAGATCTAGCAGCTTCTAGAGCACCAAGTCTAACTCTAACACCACCAAATGAGATTGTAATCTAAAATTGGCACTTTAACTAAACAAAGGAGGATAAGTGGGAAAAGTACCTTCATTTGACTAGGGTCTGAAACAGCTAAGAGGCGTTTTATGAATGTGTTCATAGCCAGAATCACATCTTCTCCTGCAGTGCTAGTTAGTTCCTGCATAACTCTACAAATGTGATGGTAAAACACAAAAAGAAATTGCTCTTTTTCTTTATACTAAAAGCAAATGGATTGTTGACTGATGAGTATCTGTATTCAACATTCTATTCAAAAAAGCAAGCAGAACAGAAAAGAAACCTCAGACCACTCTAATTGGGTGATAATTGCAAAGCAACAAAACCTTGCCAAGGTTAACAGATACTATTGCCTTAAGATTTTCTGACATTTAAAAAACACAAGCAACTATTATATTAAAGATCACAATTGCTACTGCAGAGATTATCCTAACAACCAAAAAAGAAAGAACAAGATTTCCCTAATCAAATGTTCAAGATTTGACACGTAATCAGACAACAATATTCTAACCTTCAGATTTTGGGGCTCAAGCGACTTCAGATAGTCCAATAACTCATTCTGTTCGTTACCAGAATTTCTTTCAATCTGATGTTTGAGTTCCTCTATTTCTGCTTCCAGCAACTCAATGTATTTCACTGCATCTAGTTTTTCAGGACCAGAAACATTGTTCCACCTGATAACTTCTCCAGTCACTTTTTTTTCTAACCCAGGTGCAAATTCTGGTGCATCCTATACAGAAAGAAATAAATGTCTGAAAATATCATCAGATGTATGAAAGGTAGTGAGTGCGATAAAGTTTCATAGAAACTAATGAAGACTAGCATAAAAGAATTCAACCAACCATTAAGACTAATCCATTAATGTAAAGTGAAAACAAGTTGTTGAAAACTTACAGAAACAAATATACATCATTTGTACATGTAAACAGAGGTAAATTCCTAGAAATTGGCAAGTGAAATGATTTTTACATACTCGGGCATTATCAGTAGAGATGCATAACTTGTTCGTGCAGGATAAACCTAATTTATGTATACGAGGAAAGTTGAATTGGCAAACAGTCCCTCCGTCCCTTGTCCAATAAAAGATAAGTAAATAACACACCACTAAATTTAAGCAGTGTCTTAATTTTCAATGCCACTCGGTGTCTTATTTAGCGACAACACTCATTTGTTCTGCTAGTTGACACAATTTGAATTCACAGCAAATGAACTCAGTTCCAAAATTATATCAACTGAACTAAGAATCATAACAGTCAGACAAACCCTAAATACTAAAGTGGGTTTAAGAATCCCAAAAAGCTAGGAATTCTAGTATTGTTAATTTCCCAGACCAAATAAAAATGTACGAAAAACAACAATATATTCAGAGGAAAGATAAAACAACGAACTAACCTTCCTTTCCTGTGGCTCAGGAAGTGCGACTTGCTCCAAGCTTTGTTGCAGTTCTATACGGTATTGTGCATTCCTGAACATATGTCTATCCAGTCATCATAACACTATACATGAGCTGTGCAAGGTTCTCAGCAACCTGCAAAATTTCAAGGGATACCCAAATGAGAATAAGTGAGAAAGACATAATCAAATTAAATCAGCCATATAATTTTATTGAAGAACATCAAAACTATGCAGATATGCAAAATGCAGTGCCCAAATTAAAGATACGTACAGTGGTCACAGCGATTGCAAAGAATTGTGGTGGCAGCGTCCCTATCATACTTGTCACAGTTTGTCGCATAGCATCAACCACCTAAAAGAAGATAATGAATCAACAAAACATAAATAAGCAGCATAGTGCCATGTCATTCATGCTGTCTCAAACAGCAAAAAATCCAAACTTTTATCAGTTTTAAACGAAAATTAGCTCAATATAATGTTACCTGGTGTCTTCACCTATTCAAAATACAATGAAAAACTCAACTATAATGCATTGCAGCATTACACATAAATACAAATAAAGCTGAAACAAGAAAGACAAATCCCAATATTTTTAATATGCAGCCTCAGGTCATGTATTTCTGACTCAAAAATATCGAACAAATCCAATTATAGCGTTGTAGGCAGCAGTACACATAAATCAAAATGAAGCTGCAACAAGAAAGACCAATGGCAAAAGTAATACTACTACTCGAATATATATACCTGCTGAGGTGCCCTCTTGACAAACAATTCCATGAACTCTGGTTGCACATTTTGCACATATTCCAACAGAATTTCCCTCCTGCTCTTATGCTATCGTTTCAAACCAAAAACACACACACACACACACACACAAAAAATAAAAAAACAAAACGAAAACAGTTAAAAATTCAAACCCAGTAATAAAAATGCAAACTTTAACTTTTAACAAGAAGAAATGAGCAGGGTTAGGGGCCCACCACAGGGCCACTTCCATTGGGGGGTTTGGAATCAGCTGCAGAATTGGTATTGTTCTTATTGTTAGCTTCTTTGGAATCATCGGAAGAATCGAAAGATTGAGCTCTGAATATCAATCTTCTGTCTCTAGAAGCTCCTTTTTTTTTGGGAAAATTAATTGAAGAGCTCAGCTGATTATTGCTCCTCCTCCATGGTACCAAAACCAACGAAAATTTCGACGACGACGACGAAGCTGAAGAAGATTGTGATAATAACGATGTTCTCAAAGTCAAGAACGACATTGCAGAATTGTTAATGAATTTATATACCAAAAAAAAAAATAGTAGTAATATTCAACGAGAAATTTTGGGATTTTATCAGACTCAACTCTCCCTAAAAGCTAAAACCCCTCCTTTTATCACTCTCTCTCTCGTCTTCTACTCCGTTAACGACAATACAGTTAAGCTTTTGGGCTTAGTTTTGGGCTTTCTGCCACTTATAACGTGGTTGATGGTTTAAGAAGCCAAGGTTTGCTAAAAATAAAGCCTGATAGTGAGGTCCATTTTGTGTGTAGTCATTGAACTCAAGAATGTCAACGAATTCTATACCAAAAATTTAAGGTGAGGATTGTATACCCTTCAAATATAATTTACATTATTGATTTAGAAAATATTTAAATAGATTTAATTTTTTATTTTATTTATAAATTTTATGGTAAAAATTAAATTTTAAAAAATTTTACTTAAATTTCATAAGATTTAATTAATACCACAAAGCTTATAAATAAAATTAAAAATTGAATTTATCTAAATATTTTTCAATTAGTTTTGGTAATGATTGGATGGATGCCTTGCTTAGAGCTTAATAATGCTTACTATCTTTTATAGTAGGTTTAAATACATTAAATTTCTATTTTATACTAAATTTCTTAACATTATTTTTTTTTTCGCTTTGTCCCAAAAAAAATCGTCAAATTACTGGCTCAAGGGTAAGCCAGTTTTAGCCCCGAAATTTTGGACCTTATTACAATGATGGTAATAATAATTTTTAAAAAAAATTCATCGTTCGAAAATTTAATAAAAAAATTCTATTAATTTAGGTCCCATAATTTAGGTCTTATTATAATTATAATAATTATTATACAAAAATTATTTTTAGAAAAAATCTAATTAAATCTCTCTATTAATTAACAAAAAAAAAGTTTAGCCCTTATTGAAATTATAGGAGACTCTTTTTTTCATAGAAAAATTTAATGAAAACTCCATATTAATTAAACAACTACCACATAATAATTTCCAACTTTCCTTCAATTCTTACTCTTCTATCTCTCTAATATTTACGTTGCTTTTTTCTAAAGTTATTTATTCTGACGTTATTTTTTTCCTCTATAAACTTATACTATTACTTTAGTTGTACTCATCTGCTATTATTTTCTCCTTAGTAGTTTATGTTTCTCGTCTAGTATTTTTAGTAATTACTTCCACTTGTTTTTTCTAAAGTTATTTATTTTCTTTATAAACTTATACTATTACTTTAGTTGTACTCACTTGCTATTATTTCTCCTTAGTAGTTTAGTTATATTCTTATACTAATATTACTAATAACTTCCACTCTTTTGCTACCAAATTCCATCTCAATTCTCACACTAATCACTCTATGCCAGCAACCAATATTGAAGGCTTGTAACAATCTTATATTAGGTTTTATTGTTCTAACCTGTACTCCGCATTTTAATTATTTGTTAAATTGATAATTTTTTAGGTATATTTTATTATTTGTGATTTTTAAGAATTTAAACACATCAACTACAAAATATGAATTCGGTTGCAAAACTTAAGGCTCAAAAGGGTGCTCTTGATAACTTTTTAATAAGAGATAAAAAAAAAAATGAATTACAAAATTTTGAAGAGTAACAAATAATAAAAAGTTAGTAATGTTGTCTCTTTAACAAATTTAAATACAAGAAGATGACATTAAATGGGTTAAAAAAACTGCTATATTATCAATTGAAAAGGAATTACTAGAAAAGTTTAATTAGTAATTTTGAATATATATATATATATATATATATATATATATAAATTATAAAAATATTATGCTGTTATAATATTTATATTAATTGTATTAATAAAAAAAAATATTTGTCTTGAAGATATCCTCTACGAGTGTTTAGCCGCCCTTGTTTTCATTTGATACTTGTATAAATAACGAAGTGCGTTTAACTTTTTTGGTATGGGGAGGGTAACAGTGTTACCGATGAAAGGCGACGCCGGAGAGTGAAACTGAGAGCTTTTTGACGAGAAGATTGTAGAAGGAGACGAGGTGAAGAGAGCGTTGGAGATTGGAGACGGGATTGATTTTTCTCCTAAAAATCAGATTGAAGCCCTATGATGAATCACTGTTTTTAGACTGGTCGATCAACCGAACCGATTCGTGATATAATAAAAAATGGGTACATTCGATCCAAAAAACTCGATGAATTAGTACAAACCGCTTGAGCAGTCAAATCTGGTTTTAGATTTTTTCACAAATTTTCCCCCAAAATCACTACTATACTGCCAATCTCATAAAAACCCACCAATAATCTAACTATAGATCTGAAACAAATTTTATCAAATGATTAAAAAAAAAAAAAAAAAAAAAAAAATTGATCCAAGAGCCTCAAAGAATTAGATTATAAAATAGAAGGGGAAGAGGAAGGGACGGAGACCTGGTGGAGGGGAGAATATAGGAGGAGAAGAGGGAGGGGAATGGGTAAAGTCAAGGGATAAAGCTAAGAGGGAGGGGAAGGGGTAAAGTTAAGGGGGTAAATTAGAAAAGAAATTTACATGAATAGAGTATATGATATAAATAATATGAAGTGATATAAATTAAAAAATTTATAATAAGAATTTTTTCAAACGAGATTAGGCACAGAAAAGGAGCTCACACACAACTAAATGCTACAAGAGTTCTAAACCTCACACGCAACATGGCATACAAAATTTGTCTTGCCATCAACAGAATTTTCAGCCAATAAGCACAGTTACTATTACTTTATACAAGTGAAAAACGGATATGTCAAAACCACCTGTCAACAACGAAATAGGCAAAACTAAGAAATACTAATATAGACTTCCAAGTTCTCTCTCTTGTACGGAGGAAAATATTGTTAGTAGGATGAACTTAATTGATAGTCTGCCTATCAGAATAAAGAGACTTACATTGATCGAATTAGGAAATTATACTCGGGAGCTGTGATCTACTTTTTATGGAGGGAGAGGAACCAAAGAGTTCAATCAATGTAAGCTCAGCCAGCTGAACTTGTGTTAAAGGTGTATTGATGCATTAGATATTATGTTTCTGACTAGAGAAGAGTGGCAAATACAAGGCAGAATTGGGAGCTTAGTCTGCAATAGAACTTCGATAAACACATCTTTAATCCTTGATTTTCCATAGATCTCAGTTTGATGCATCCCTGTTTAATTTCTAGCTGCTTCAAATTTGGTTTAAACAGGATTACTTGTGAGTAATCTGCTGTGTAACTGATTTGTGCAAGTTTCCTGAGTATCAATACAACTTGGCTTCTCTTAAAAAATAATAATAATAATAATACTAATATACAGTCAAAATTTTTTGGCTTCTCTAAACGTCGAGGAGAATCCTCAACAGCTTCAGCCACTGAGCTGAACGTAGATTAGCCAGTAGATATAACACTATTAACTCATCAAACAGCAATTCTGAGCCACAGCTTCATTCCCATTTGGTAAAAGAGCTTATTTGTCCTCCCTTGCACACCACAGAGATTGTACTACAGAGTATTTAACATCATTCAAGATACCAAGAAGAGGAAACAAGTATTGTGGCCACTTGGGGTATGTGCGTTTATACAAGCTCATACATACAGTGTCATGCTGCTGAAGGACCCCATTGAAGACGCATTTCATTGCACCTGCAAATACACGGTGAACAACTCATGTGTACAGGAATTCCATTCAGCAAAATTAACAGCTAAAACTTTAAATGCTATTGATCTTGATACATAGAAAAAAGCTAGAATTTAAAGAGATCACAAAAGCTCCTAGTCTTTTCTGAGAGAACATCCACAAAAACCAGAGCAATACCATGATGGATTGCATCAAGTCAATCAATAAGAAATTCAGCTCAGCAAAGTTGAGTTATGTTTGTATGCAAATATCTGGGTAGTTCGTACCAAAAAAACATTGTAGAGGAACAATCAGGATAGATGTACAAACACATGCAGATTGATGTCATCTGTGACAGATCATTCAAATGCACATCCAAACAATATAGCATACATTCAGAAACATTACCTGCAGCAGTAGTACAATTGTTATATAATATGGCAAAGACCATTACAAAGCAGACGTGCAAGCTATTAAGAAAGGAACATACATATGATTCCCAGGTGAAACATATATTCATGTATAGAACATCTTGATACAATAAACTTACATGGTTAAGTTATTTGTCCAAAATAAAAATCTACAGCTACCTGATAGTCAACCAATCATCAATGTTGAACTTAGCAGGTTATAAGAAACATTATATTTTTGATAGCCATTTTTTTATATTTCTTACCATGTGTACCAACGGGCTCCTTGACACGACCACGGCGCCCGCATTTTGTCCAAACTTCAACCGGCTGGAAAAAAAAAAGTATCAGCAACTAAAATGCCCAAAAATTTCACATTCTAGCAAATAGCTTTTCATACCTAACTGAACCATCTCACATCTTCTGGATTATGGAACATATAGCGTACAGTGGCTTTCAGTTTTGACACTCGTTGAGGATATCTGCAACACAAATATTTCAACTTATTAATACAAAATTGAAATATTTTAACAGCATAATAACATCAAAAGAGCATACATTTCTTTTAAGCTCACTACAATGCCTACAAATGAATCAGATTGTGTGTCTGAAACATGCCTTCTATAATACCTTAAGGAAACATTATCTTACCCAGTTAAAATTATTTTCTTCAGAAGAATCTTGTCTGGGTCAATACTTCTCAGTGAACCTACAGCAGCAAGACCTGGAGAAGTAGCTTCTCCTTCATTCTTGAGGGCAATTAGTGGAAGAGGAGGGAATGAAATAGGAGCATATACAGAAGCTATTGAAAAGCGCCCTGCATGAAGAAACCTTTCCATTTTGTGCTTGTCAGAATTGAGATTATCTGATGAGTATAACGGCCTGCCACGAAACAAAGAGCGTCATGGTGATACAGTCAGAGCAGAAGACTTAAAAAGTTATTCCAATAATCATTCCTCTCCCTTTCCAGCTCAGAGTGATCCAAGAAAGAGCACCTTGCAACAAATTGGCGAAAGCCAACATGAAAAGTAAGTTCTTCTTTAGCTTTAAGAGGAGCAGTGTATGTATCATGCTTCCTTACACTGCAAAAACATATTGAGCAGCAAGATTAGTTATATGAGACCAGTCAGATTTTCATCTGAATACAAACCAAAACAAAGAAAATCATAACTATAACAGAGGAACCTGAAATGAAGGACGGAGATTTTCGACTCATGTTGCAAGAGACCACATGAGATTACAGGCATTGTCTTTGCTAAGTTAGATAATTTTGATGCAACAACATTAGGAACTGCTTTGATATGAAGCCTTGCATACGAGCCAGCTGGTATACACTCGTCCACATTTCCCTGTTCCGTTTCTTGAGCTTTTGCAAGTACATGTTTTTGAGTTCTTGAGAAGTTATCAAGTCTATGCAAAAATTCTTGCATATTCTGCAGGAAGAGATTCCTGGAAATCATACATAAGAGCCAGTACTAAGTATCATCAAATAGTCGTTCTTTCCTAATAACTTCATCAATGTGAGAACATACTTTTGGGTCCCACGAAGAAGTTCTGAAAGATTTGAGGCCTCTATACTTGGCGAAGCGCTTCCGAGCAGGAACATCAAATGGTGTATCCACTTCATCAGGGAATTCTGAAGGTAAAAAAAAAAGCCACATTTGAAAACAACTCAAGCACAACCACGAAATCAAAGTGCTAACAGAAATCTAGAACATGAAAGACAGCTATCAGATATTTCTGTTATTGTGTGTTTCTTCTAGTACAAAATGGAAAATGAAAAACATTACTTTATAAATAATGCTCAAAATACTTTTTTAGATCATTAAAAACTGAGTACTGTTTTGGCACAAAGCTTTGGAAGTCCAGAATCACATCTAGAGGGAAAGGTACTTTTTCTGGAATTTCTAACACATAGATTCTGCATTTACAGAAAATCTGCCAGTAGTTAGGTTTTTACCCCCACATAATTTTACAGCTGTGTCCAGAAATTCTCCTAAATATTTTAGTCATTCTTTATACTTGTATCATTTGAGAAGGAACTTTACATAAATTGATACACACACAGTTTTCCTAGCAAAACGCAGGCACTTTCATCAACTGAAACTTGAAAACCATACCTTCATCTTCAGCATGTGCTGCTTTAATTTTTCGAATCTCATCTTCAATTTGCTCTTTGGTGAGGTTTTCACCTTCCTAAAAAACCATAATAAACCAATTTATACATGCAGAAGTAGGTTTTTCAGATGAAAAGATGTGCTATCACAAAACCTCGAAAAGCAAAAATGAACGACAACTGCTCAGGTAAGAAAAGGGAGTCAGAATGGAATTGGCACCATTATGCAACAATACTGGTACAAACAATAACTTAAATATTAAAGTAGTAACCAAAATCCATCATGAAGAAAAGCCCATTATTGTATGCCATGGTTTATCAGTCCAACCTGTTTCCTTTCTGTCACAAGAATGCGGCAATAACACCGCTACTCTTGTCATACAGTGGCAATCACAGCTACTAATCATAACTTCAGGTGTTGTGACCTATGTTACCCAGACTCGCCTCTAACCCCGGCGTACCTGTGTGGACACAACACAGGTAAGACGCGTATGGGACTCGGTCAAAATCCAACGGACAGTATGTAGGTGAGGAGGGGATATGAGGGCAAGCAAGGATGAAAAGAAGATGACAAAGGAAAGAAGGGATAAGGAACAAGACGAAGAGATGATGATGCTGAAGGACGACGATGACGAAAATTTCCGTTGACAGCTTCAGTAGATGGTCGAGGAAGATAAAACCACAGGAAGAAGATGAGCAGCGATAGTCTGTAGTGTTCTGTTTGGAGATGTGAAGATAGGGTTTAGTTGTTTTATCCTCTAATTGGGCCAGTGTTGTTTTCTAAAGTTGGGCCAAAGTTTCTCTGGCTTTATAGTTTTTATGTACAGTGGGCCTAATTTTAATTTTCATATAAAGTAGTACTAATACCTAACAAAAATTGGGCCAAGTAATATTTACCAAGTACTATGTAGGCCACAAACAATAACGATTAAAATTGAACAAAATCTTATTTTATTTTTGTCTACCACTATTATTAATATTTTCTGCACACAAAATAAATATGTATAAATAATATAAATTTATTTAAGCTACCAAATTTTATTAAAGGATAGAAACATGTATAATTATATTAGGCATATCCCCGTACCCGTATCTGACTTTTTTACCATATCTCTGTATCCTCAATTTATGAATTTGATGAAACCGACACCTAGACACTTATCCGTATCCGACACCCACACCCGAGTCCAGGTAACATAGGCTGTAACCACAGGATTACCATCACATAAAAGTGCATGACTTTGAGCAAAGGCATTTAATAATTATTAAAAGAAATGTAAAATACTCACCATCATCACAGAATCCGTTTCAGTCTCATCATCATACTCCTTGGAAGAGAAACCTCATCATCATCTTTGTTCAAAGCCATGTTATTTGGATGACCAGGAAATTCACTCCCTCTTTCTTATGCCTGTCATCTTATCATCTTCATTGTCATCACTATCCGTATAGTCAATATCCGAATCCTCAACAATCCAAGCAGCCTGCAAAATTCTAATTTGGACATTAATCAAAAGTAGGTACTCATTACCCAAAGACCAAATTTAGAAAGAAAGGAGGAGTAATTGGAGAGCGTAAACCGGCATTGACCTGGTATTCAGATGTACCCGGAGGGAGCATCCTCTTTTTCAGCTTTTTATCCTTGTGTATTCTGTCTGCTTCAGCCATTTCTTCCTCTGTTGGCCATGTCTGATTGTTAACATGTCGTCAGTTATCTCCAATCACAAAATCAAAATTAATACATAACAAAAAGCTCTTTGCCTAAACAGATATATTATTACATAATTATATAGTGCACAATCAAGGCCAGGAAACTTTTGGCTAAATTCTTCGACAAGAAACTATTGCAGCACTAGGTAAAAGGTTGTCATCTTTTACCCTCTCTAATAGAAAAAGGAGCAGTAAATCCTGAATTTTCAGAGTCCAGATTGAAATATTCACCAAGCACCAAGAACTAATTCGCAACACAAGGTAATCCCATTCTCCATTTGTTTTACTAGCAACAAACAGAAAATAAAAGATAAAAAGAAAACATGACACCTGCTCTCCTGCCAGAGGATCAGGGATATTTTCAGCAAGTAAAGGCTCCTGCTTCATTGGATCAGGAATTAGGCACCTCATGACCTGGAATATCAGAAAAACACAGTGGATTATCATCACAAGCCAGGGGCCAAAGAAATATTACACTAATAGACAACATTCTATACCTTTCATTCCTGTTCTTAGCTTCTTGTGGAGAACTTGAAAAGGAATGAAAGGTAAAGAATGGGAGCTATTAGGGACTTCTGTTTTGAAATTCATTTTCAGAAAGGAATCTGTCTCAGGACAGAATTTGGAGTGCAATGAAGGGATAAACTGAGCCCAAGGAAAGGAAATACAATTTTTATGAGATTTTAAAAATAAACCCACCCGCATTCTTATAACTAATGATGAATTTGTTTCCTTTCCCTTCCCTTTATATATCATCACATTTTACCTACCATTCTTGGATTGTTTCCATTTAAGCAAGAAACAACAGTACCTGCTTGACAGTATCATCTGAATCCATAGAGTCACTTCCTTTCCTCGCATTCAGAGGGCATGGATCCTTGAGAAGTTCAATTTTTGATAATTGAAAATCCCCCGCACCTGAAACATGAACCTAATCCAGAAAGATTCAGACACTGAACACAAAGAAGAGTGTCAGATGAGAAACAAAGGCTGACAAGTTACCAGCTGGTTCACTGACAAAGTGCGAGCATGCAGATAACCAGTAAGAAGGAGGGTACAGTTTCCGGAAGTACTATCATCTTCCACCAAGTCGACCTATACACCATAAAAATAAGCTAACTAACAGATATTCAAAAGATATAAACAGCTTAGTATGCAGAGAGAAATATCAAATACCCAGAACAACTGCAAGAAAGCTATCAATCCCAGTCCTCTTCTTTTATTAAATTATCAGAAAGAGATTTCACAATGTTTCTTTAAAAGTATGAAATGGAAAAAAAGGATTTATAGCAAGAATCTTTTTTCTTTTTCCGACTCAATGTGTACATGCATTTATATGGCCCATCAATAATACATGAAACCACTCGATTCATAGTTGTGGTAACCCAAAGCCAAAACGGCCAAATAAGGTCAAACTGAAAGTGAAGTGTTCTTTGGCACAAAGGAGGGCAAAAGCCCTGTAGTTATTGCACATCAAGTGAAAACAAGACATATCTGCTAAAAGATACCTTTTGAGCAACAAAATAAGGTCGCTGGTTTCTCCAGTGAGGAACTGTGAGCCTTTGCTCTTTGAAAAGCCACATGAACTGCAACCAATTGATGAAGATATTAAACCATTATAAGTATTTGCACGAAATTGGATGTACAAAGTTTGAATATATCATGAGTATCAACCTTACCTTATGCAATTCATCCTTTGTGTCTGCTGGATAAAACTTGCAATCCTCAGGAAATTCAGAAACAAGACTAGAGGTACAAACCTTCTTCAAATCATGTTTTCTTTTCAGTGCTGTGGGTAGATCCTAGACATTTTGCAAATAATTTAATCCACGGGCATACATCAAATGAAGAACAAGAAATAAAGAAAGGGAGAGGAAGGAAGACCTGAAGGGCATTGAAAAACTTACACGGATCAATACAACAGTGCTTGGTAGACCAAGAGCTCTAAACACTGAAAGGCATTTAGATCCAAACGAATCTACATAAGAGGTTAGAACTGTCTTCCTCACTTAAAGAGCTGGCAGATGCCACAAAAGCAATTGAGGATCAGCAACCTGCAACAGATATCCCCTAAATTTAAAATTCTACACATCCAAATTCAGCAATAATGATATTTTAACAGCGATGATGAATCAAACGAGTACCTTGGCCATTTCCATGCAAGCTGACAAATCACCATAAGGGGCTTTCAAGATCTGGAAAATGCAATTACAATTAGTTTTTCACAAATTTTCACCCTAAAATGAAATTTCCAACCAAATGCATAGAATGTTATGTTTGATGCATCTAGTTGGCTAAGTTTTACGCTCAGCACTTGCAAGGAAATAGTTATGTAGTAAGTACAATTTAAGCAAGTCCTATGCTTTCAGTGTACATTTATTTGACAACGTATTATCATTATATGGTTGAAATTCCATGTTGTATTTGGGTCGATGAATTTGGTTCAAGGATTTGAAATACCCATTTGGTGGAGGAATTTCTGGCTTCCAAAATGGATTAATTGTAAATCCATCCAAATTAGAAAGTTATTTGAAATCCTTCATTTCACACTTTTTAATTTGAGTGGATTTGAAATTAATCCATTTCAGCCTTTCAAATCCCTCCAAAAAATGGAAGGATTTCAAATCCTTCCTCAAATCCATCGATCCAAACACAACCTCAAAGTGTGCATATTCTTAAGCTCATTCTAAAATGTATTACTGCACAAAGCTAGTCATACTGATCTCTTATTTTAAGAAGTGAAGTAAAACACAAGTGTTTTCAAGTTGAATAACATCAAATTCCACCAGAAAATAGAACATTATATGTCCAATTAACTGAAGAGATTGAGTAGGACTATAAAGAATTATTACTAACCACCAAGAGAACATTCTCATGATAGACAACACTGAAAAAAGCCAAATTACTGGATATATAGTAATCAAGAAATAAAACAACGAAAATTGTCCCAGAGCTTACGGTTGCTCTCAGCTTGTATTCAGAGGAAGCAACTGAGAAGAAACTGAAAGCTATTTCTCTCCCCCGACAACAATCCCAGGAGATCTTCCTCGAGCGCATTCAGATTCACAGAAGATGACAACCCAAATAAAACCTATAGGTTATAAAAATAAGCCATTTATTCTCCATTACTATTCCCATCATAATCACTCCATAATTACTAATTAGAGCATGCAACACTCACGATAACACGGGGTGGGCTCCCTGATCCAGAAGAGGCCCTTTTCTCTTTCAGTAACTCAGCTCGCTTCTGGTCTCTCAGCTACAAAAATTATCCCAAATTAAGTTAATTAAATTAAAAATGAAATCTTTACGTTTTTTTTTTTTCCTTTTTACGGACAAAAAAAGGTTAAACAAAATTTTCAACTACAGCACAGTACCATCTTGTTACGTTGTAATCGAGCAGCTCGAGCTCCTTTGCCAACATTGCCTTCCGATTTTGCGATTTTATACTTCTCTACAAAAGCAAAAAAAAAAAAAATGCTTATCAAATATACTGAAATTAAAAATTATCGTAGGAAACCAAAAAAAAAAAAAAAATTTGTGAAATTGAAGAAATGTTTAACCTTTTAAAGGAACTTTGTGGGCATTGCGAGATGATTTGGAAGAGAATCGAGCCTTATGTTGCTTGTTTACTTGAACTCTAGATCCCGCATATTCCCATAATAAAGAACCGATATTTTTGCTAATAATTATAAACCCTAACCAAGCCAACCATACATCTGCTCTGCTTCTGGCTTCTGGCTTCTGGCTTTGTAGGGTTTAAACATGTATATATAGGGTGATAGTGTCGTAATATCGTTTTGCTTCCGAGGACATTAAACTGCAAAAATAAAATAAAGGATTAATTGCAATTTACACCCTTGTACTACTAATTTATGGTTTGCACCCTAGAAAATCAATTGAATCACTTAATTACCTTAAATTGGTTGTGGAATATGTACAGGACTTGCCAACAGCCAACCTACTAGTAATGACGGAGAAAAAATAACATGTTGTAATAAAAGTTTGATTATGAGATTTCATCAAATATTATTGTGTGTATCAAAAATAAATGCTTCTTCACCTTAAGAAGAAAAATGATAGTAGTGCCAATTTGAAATTTATAAAATCATTCTTAACAATAAGCGTAAATGAGAAATTTTTTTCTCTAGAAAGGAAAAGCCTTTCTGACTTGGCTGAACTTGGTCTTTAAAAGGCAAAACTCTCATCATAGTTTTGCACTTTGGCTATCTAATATATAGCATGTTGGTCAAAAGTAATTGAAAACTAGCAAATTTTTTATACTCTTCTTGAATGAAAAGATTCTAATACTTCCATATGCTAATACCTTTTATATTTCAGTAAATAGATGCAAATTACATTGTTAAAATCTCAAGTAGTTACTAATTGAGTTGAACAAATATACCAGCCCACAAATTGATAGTTAAAAAAATTAAAATTAATAGTTTATGAGATAGAGTACAAATTGGCAATAGTTTAAGGATCCAATTTGCAGTTAACCAAAAAATATTATAAATGGGTAAAATTGGGATGAGATAGTGAAGGGTATTTTAGTTATTTAATTAATTTTTTTTGATATTTTTAAAAAATTTAAAAGATGGATAATGTGAATTGAGGTAAATTTATATAATTTTAAAAAATAAAATATAATTATTTGTATAATTTATGAGGGCAAAGCGTTATTAACCCAAAAATAAATAAAATCTTCCTTCCGCGGTCCAAAGTCTAACTACCTCAAACTTCCGGTGAGCAAGAAGATGAACATAGTCTTGCAGCCTCCGCCAGTCCAATTTCGCTTCCCTTCTATTCATTTCACTTCTCCGATTCTCCGTCACCACCACCACCATCATGTTTACAAACCACCACTTTTCGCCACCGCCGCCGCCACAGTCTCCACCTCTGCAACTACTACTACTCCTCCTCTTTCCTCCCAGCAGCAACTGAGCATAGAAAACGAGGAGGAGGAGGAGGATGACGCCCACGAAGCCAGAAACCCCCGCTACGACTTCTCTCCCCTCCTCGAATTCCTCTCTGCTTATTCTCCATCTTCTTCCGACACTGAGTCGAGCTCCCCAACCCAGCTGGACCCCACTGAGCTCCGACTCGCCGAGTCATATCGAGCCGTGCCTGCCCCTTTTTGGCATTCCCTCTTGAAATCTACCTTTCCTCGACTCCCTCGTCGATTTCAACTGCTTATGCTCTTGTTACTTGGCTGCAAAAACACAATCTTTGCTTCTCTTATGAGCTTCTTTATTCGATTTTAATTCACGCACTCGGACGCTCCGAGAGGCTTTACGAAGCTTTCTTGCTCTCTCAGCGGCAGACGTTGACGCCACTGACTTATAATGCCCTGATTGGCGCGTGTGCTCGGAATGATGATCTCGAGAAGGCCCTGAATTTGATGGCTAGAATGCGTCGAGACGGGTACCAATCTGATTTTGTTAATTATAGTTTGATTATTCAGTCACTTGTGCGTAATAATTCGATTGATTCGACTCTTTTAGAAAAATTATATACATCAAATAGAGTTCTGATAGGATTGAGCTTGATGGGCAGTTGTTGAATGATATAACTGTGGGTTTTTCGAAAGCTGGTGATGTCAATAGGGCTTTGTATTTCTTGTCTGTAATTCAAGGGAATGGGTTGAGTCCCAAGACTGCAATACAACTTTGGTTGCTGTGATAGCACAGTTGGGGAATTCCGGGAGGACTGAAGAGGCTGAGGCTGTTTTTGAGGAGTTGAGAGAAGGTGGATTGAAGCCGAGGACGAGGGCTTATAATGCCCTTCTGAAAGGATATGTCAAGACTGGTGCTATAAGGGATGCGGAGGATGTTGTATCGGAGATGGAGAGGAGTGGGGTGGCACCGGATGAACATACCTATAGTTTGCTTATTGATGCTTATGGAAATGCAGGTAGGTGGGAGAGTGCAAGAATTGTGTTGAAAGAAATGGAAGCGAACAATGTGCAGCCTAATTCGTATGTTTTTAGTAGAATTTTAGCAAGTTATCGGGATAGGGGAGAGTGGCAGAGATCGTTTCAGGTGCTCAGGGAAATGAAGAATAACGGGGTGACTCCTGATCGGCAATTCTACAATGTGATGATTGATACATTTGGGAAGTATAATTGCTTAGATCATGCAATGGATACTTTTGAAAGGATGAAACTGGAAATCATCTGTCCATGCTTACAGTATCTGGCTCAATACACTAATTGATTGTCACTGTAAGCACGGACATCATGATAAGGCCGAGGAGTTGTTTGAATCAATGCAGAAAAGTGGTTGTTTAGCTTGCACCACAACATTCAATATAATGATTAATTCCTTTGGGAAGCAGGAGAGATGGGAGGATGTGAAGGACTTGCTGGGTAAGATGCAGAGCCAGGGTTTACTACCTAATGTTGTTACATATACTACACTCGTCGATATTTATGGACAGTCAGGGAGATTCACAGATGCAATAGAGTGCTTGGAGGTGATGAAATCTGCAGGGTTGAAACCATCCTCAACCATGTATAATGCCTTGATCAATGCTTATGCACAGAGGGTATGTCTTTATTGTGAAGATAATCTTTACTTACAACTGGAGAAAGGTTGATGATCGACCATTCTCGTTGGTTGATGAATGTGGTCTTATTTTGTTTGACTTCCTGTGTTACCTCCTTAGGCTTTTGTCGGAGAAATGATTAGCATATATTTGTACTTGTACCCAGGCATACGTGCATAGATGTTTCAATGCAGGTAATTAGTGGAAACAACATGCTAAGTTTAACTAATAAGTGGAATACAGTGGAATACAGCTCATCCTTCAGTGTCTATTATATTTTTCTTCTTTCTTTTGTTTTAGCATTTCTCGTGGTTTCAGTTGATTCTATGCTTGTTAACGTGTATTCACTACCATATATGTGTATGCTCATCATTCTGTATTCCTTTCATAGCACAAATGTATTGTCTTCTTGTAAATTATGCCATCATTCTCCTACACTTTTAGGGATGTTAACCTGGGACCTTTTGCTCGATACTTTCTCTTTGTTTCTGTCTCTTTTTCTTCCCAATTGTACAAAATATTTCTGTCCATTTTTTCACATCACATGGCAGAACATTTACATATTACATAAGTTTCATGAATGCTAATGTGCAAAATGTTAATAAAGAACTTAAACTCATGGATAGCTATTATCTGTTTAGGTGATTGAGATTTTTAATTTAATGTGCAAAATTGGATTAGGTTGGAGGAAGGTATGTGAAAAATGAATGATGGCTAAACAATTAATGCACTGTTACTACATCTTGATCTGATTTTCTTGCAGTATCATTTCAAGATTGTTGGTGTAACTAAAGCTTTTGAGCCAGTGTTTGCTGAATTTCAATTACTTATTGACAGGGATTATCTGAGCAAGCAGTAAATGCATTTCGGGTTATGAGAGGAGAAGGTTTAAAGCCTAGTTTATTGGCTCTGAATTCATTGATTAATGCTTTTAGCGAGGATAGGAGGGATACTGAAGCCTTTTCTGTTTTACAGTATATGAAGGAAAATGTGAGTTAATGCCCAAAAGAGTTATATGTTTGATCAATTCCTATTGTTCTGTTTCATATTTAATTAATAACCAGTAACCTTATGTTCATATAATATCATATTATTGCAGGATCTTAAGTCAGATGTGGTTACTTATACTACACTGATGAAAGCTCTAATTCGTGTGGAGAAATTTGAAAAGGTTAGACATAATTTTCTCCAAAGTATCCTTACCCTCTCATTTTTATTAAAGCTTTCTTGTATAGGTAAAGATCTCGTCACTGAAATAGGATGGGCAGTTAAATTTTTTTCTGCTTTATTTCAGTTTGAGTCCCTGCAAATGATTTTGACAAGATTTTACTACTTTTACACCTGTCCAGTATTGAATTTGTCTTACTTCTGAGAAAAAAATAGACATTTTCCATATGAATAGTCTCAAGTGACAAAAGAGAAGGGTGATTAGATCTTGTAGGCATGCCCCCCCTCCTCAGTTAGCTTTGGAACTTTTGTGTATAATAGTTTATGTAAAAGGATTTTACACAGTTGCGTACAACTGCACTTTATTTTGTGTGGGTAGGAGGGGTGAGGGAAGTGTGTCTGTCAGAAGATAACGGTCACTTAGGAGTATAGAAGATCACCCGGAATTCTGTTCCTAAAAGCATCATAGCATCCTTTTTCATCCACTGGAGTGCTGTGTTGTTTTGCTGTTTTTTCACACTGTTCCGTCTTTGCTATACTTATTTTTTGTTAAATAATTTGTATTTCAGGTTCCAGCTGTTTATGAAGAAATGCTAATGTCTGGATGCACCCCAGATAGGAAAGCTAGAGCAATGTTACGTTCTGCTCTGCGATACATGAAGTCTGCACTGAAATTGTAGTTGGTTCACTACATATTCAGTCAAAGCAAAATACTGGATCAGTGTGAATGTGTTGGTAAACCATCCACTTGAGGCTAATTGTTACAACCCTTTGATGAATGTAACGTCTAGTTCCATGCCTTTCTAGCTTTAAAATTAGTAGTAAGCATCTTCAGATTTTCAGAACTTTTTGACTGTTATGAAGTTGAAAATTCGCCCGGGGGGGGGGGGGGGTTGGTTGTACATTGTCATGTCCTTTATGAAGTTCCAAAAAATTCGAAGCTTTATTCTCGTATCCTCTCTTTTTTCTTTTCTCGAAACAGATCACAGTGAGACAATCCTACTGCAGTCTGCACTAAGTCTCCTCTGAATTTGTTCCTGGTGCAGGTTCATATCTGATCCTCATTCCAGTATTGCGAAGATATAGGATCAAGTCTGACGTCCTTGATGCTGAAGTTCGGAAATAAAAATGGAACTGCATGAAGATGAAATTGGACTTGAAAAAGATTAACATGCATTATGGGGCATGGAATCTCTAATTTTTGACCCACCTGCAGTCGAATCTGTATACACTGTTCTTATACACATACTAATGTGTATAAGAGAGTTCTGTTTAACTTTGTATAAGTATGACTTAAAAGGGCAAAAAAATATGATTTTAATCATGTCTGTAGACAAAGATTAGATATCTGATTCCTCAAGATATCTTGAGTGTGTTATTTCAAGGACATTGTTAATATCATATTACTGAATCAACTAGGGGACAGTATTTCATTGATTGTGTTCAAGAATGTGTAAATTATTTCCCCCCTGATTATGTGAGGTAGTAGCTGTTCATACTTCCGAGTCTAAATTGTTTATCAATGTGGACTTTTTTTCTGGAGTCATATCAGTGTGGATTTTATATATTTTACTGTTACTCCATTTTCCTCGTTATCAAACACAATAGAAGAGATGAAACAAGATTTGCTGATTAAATCATCAAGCAGGTGATGCTCTCCTATCCCTGCCTGTTACTTGTTTTTTCTTTTGCTTTTTGTGTGTGTTGGGGCGAGGAGTAAGGGAGCTTGAATATAGGTGTTGATGGTCTTGGGAGAAATTTCCAAGACCATGCTATTTTTACAAAGTGTTCTATATTGGTGTTGGATTTAAAAAAAGTGTTCTGCCTGGTGTTGTTCGTATTTATAGAATACGAATTAACTCTAATTCGCATTTTATAAAAAAGAACTAAGCCAAATTTTGCATAATTTTTTTTTTTTTTTTTTTAAATGGCTTAGTTCTTATTTGTGGAATACGAATTAAGCCAAATTTTGCATAATTTTTTTTTTTTTAAATTGATTAGTTCGTACAGCTTGCCAAATTTTGCATACATTCTTTTTTTAAATTGCTTAGTTCGTATTGTCCTTCTTTAGTTGAAGTGAAAGTCGTAGGTCTTAAATCTTATACTTTAAACTGACCCAAAAATCTTAAAGTGTCAAAAAATATATTTAGATCTTTTTTTAATGTATATTTTGACGTTCAACTGTTATGACAAAATTGTTGTAAGTTAATAATATTATATAATCAATACTTGTGAAATTAATTTAGAAATAAAAAAGTTTAAGTTGTAGTAGTAATATAATCTTTCATTTAATCATTACTTTTTTTTAATAAATTTTGACATAGTTTTTTCTCCTATTTATTAGAGATTCTCCCTGTTAGCAATTATTACCCAATAAGGACAACAATATAAATAAAAAATCCAACAAAGGCAATACGTATAGACAAAAGAAGACAAATTTACCCTAGTATGTACAATAATCAATAATAATACAACTAGTAGTACAATAATCAATAACACAAATCATCATATAGTTATACTGCATAGAATAATCAATGCCTATGCCCCAAGTTTTCCACCAGTGTCACAATCCTTCAGTTTGTGTATCTTTTTGATCGACGAACATAAAATTGTGATCTGTCACGTATTATGGTAAACTGTTTTTTAATAAGAGTGACACCGGAGCCCCTAGAATCAGGTTGTGAAGAATCTTCACAACCTATTTCCAGTGACATGCCATCTAGGCCACGGAAAGGTATAGATTATGATGACTCCAATGGAATGGTATCCTGTAAAATGACACGGTCACTAGAAAATGGAATCAATCGCAGATACAAGTAATTTTTCTCGATATTCTCCTCTTAGATGTGTACCGTCAACAGATATAATGGGTCTACACCGATGAAATGCATCAATCGCAGGCTTAAACGCCCAGAATATGTATTTGAATATTTTCACATTATCGCTACTCCTAGATGATGCATTTCACTGTACCACAATCTGTGGATTAGATCGAATTAGTGCTTCAACACATTGTGATAATTGTGCAAAATTAGTCGCCCAACTTCCATAAACCAATTGAATTGTTTTCCTCCGTGCATACTAAGTTTTCTTGTATGTAACATCAACCTTCAACTTACATTGATGTACACTTGAAATCGATACCTTGTGACGATCCGAATTGCAACTAAATCACAATGTGACTTGCAATAACAGCTGATGTTAGACTTTGGTTTGTTATTTTCGATGATGTTCCCAAGGCACAAGTGATCATCCACCCACTTTGTGACCTTCCAAACATCAAGTATTTCGTCATGAAGAGCTCGAATGTACCAGTCACACCCTAAGGACGTTAGGTTGTTGGACGACCAAGATTTACATTGTCCATATATGATTGCATCAAAGATGTCATTGACCCTGTCACATACATTCCAAAGTTATTGTTGGGTTCAGGGAATTGGGCGATTTATTCCTTCTCGATGTACACCTTGCAATAAACATAGGATCTCTTTCAAACATATCAAAAATATTTTCCATACTTTCATCATCCTGACCAATGCAATAATAAAGCGACCGCATGGAAGTTTGAACAAGATATTTAACTTGAATTGACCTTTATCAACCTCCATGAACTTATAGATATTGTTGACAAACTCATTAAATTCAATTCTATGATGGATTCAAAATGTCTTATTACTTATCGCCGGACGGTAACAAATAGTCCCGCCTTTGTCAACTATTTTTCCTTCCCAAAACAGGGCAATATGACGGAGTCCGTCAAACGTCATGTGCCTATATACATGAACATATTTAGACCCCATTATTGAGTATTTCAAAACTTTTAAACAAAATTTATGAAGTTAAAAAAATTTACATAGAAGAAGTAATGTTTATTTTCTTAATCTACAACGTTAAACAAACCTAAGAAGCAAACTAATGAATTGGATAGCATTTATGAATTCTTTTAGCTTTAAAAAGATTTAACTCCAGTCGACATTTTACAATATTGGATAGCAAAATTGGGATAGATTTAACTCTAATCAACATCTACAAGCCTCCGTTACAATATTGGATAGCAAAATTGGGATAGATTTAACTCTAATCAACATCTACAAGTCCGTTAATATAACCAACTTGGAACTAACTAACGTAGTGATATCCAAGTTCTTGTATATAAATTCCAACCAAATTAACTAAAATCATTTATAACCAACCCAAAAATATTTTAAACAAATAAACTACTGATTTACGTACATTAAACTACAAAATCACAAATAATAATAAAAAAAAAAGATTACTTCAAATTAGTGTCTGTTTGTAAGCTACCACAAGAAGATCCTCAACCGAAATCTAGAAAATACAAATACAACATGAAATTTCGAAAAAAAAAAAAAAAAAAAACAAACAAACTTGACAAATGGTAATAGCCAAACCCATAAAACAAATTACTTCAAAACAAACAAGAATCCTATGACCAATAGCTATATATACCACACAAATAGCAAAAATCCTTAATTTTTCAAATAAATAATATGGAAACAAATCTTAATTACCAATAAAGAAAATAAATAGATCAAAGCAAAAATTTGTTTGGTGAATTTCCTAATATCTGGAGCTGAGATTTATTGAGAATAGGGTTTTTGTTTAGTTTTGACCTTTCAATTATATAGTTCTTTTTTTTTCCCATTTTTTGGCTTTTAAACTAGTAAATCGAGGATTAACAGTTGAACTAGTTTTTTTTATCGATTCTTGGGTTTTGACCCATTTTTTGTTATCCGATTCACAGTTTAATAGGTGGAACCGACCAGTTCGGTCCGACTTTTAAAACACTAGTTAGAGTACATGTAGATAACTCTAAGAGTTAACTGCTCAAATTATGTATAGTCCGTTAATACAACCACCCCACCACTTTCTAGCCCCTCCTAATTTGCCCCCATTCCCTACCCCAACCATGATTTCCCCTTTCCCGCCCTCATCAGCTCCCTGATATGCCCTTTCCTTTCCCCCATATCAGATATCATACCAACACAATTTCAAATCAACCCATTTTAAATGTACCAGATTAAAACAATTCACAACTTGGTTCGACTTTAACAGTTGTAAATTATACATGAAAAGTCGACCTAATAGGTTTTGGAGGACATCTTTATGTGTATAAGGACAGGGGGAACTTTGGTATAAATTTTTTTTTTCCTTCTTTGCTCGATTGACTTAGTTCATATTACCAAAATACGAATTAAACTTTAGTTCGTATTACGAACAAAACAATTTTTTTTCCTTCGTTCTCATTTCAGCAATACGAACAACACCTGAAAGAATACCCCTTCAAAATCATACACGAATGATTTTTACATACAACGCGTTGTCAGATATTTCTCTGGTCTTGGCCGTTACTCCAAAACTAAGATAGCTGCTTTTGTCTTGGGGACACAATCCTTTCATTCAGAAAAACAGCAAGAAATTACCGATCCATTTGCTATTCTGGGAGGGGGAAAAAACTGCCTCCTCTAACATAAAGGAGTGCAACATATTAATCAGATGGCGTTTCACGCGGAGCCAAGTTAATTTACATATTAGTACCACCAGTCCTGCAACTAATCAGTTTCTATAGAATTTCTCGACGAATATCTAAGTACAAAAATGCAGAAACACTGAGGAATCCAGGTAACAAAATTCAGGACAAGGTTTTCTAAGGAGAAATATATGAGAGATCACTCGAATAAAACCATCCAGATCTACTGTTTATAATCCTTTTCAAAAGGCGCTCTAGCCCTAACTTCACTTGCAGTGAAAAAGCAATAGTGAAATGCTACAACAGGAAAAAATAAAATAAAATTGCTACATGGAATAAATTACATGTGGACCAAAAATTGCTCACTATCACTTGACTCTCCAATTTCCATTGAGCAAAAAGAATGAAGCTGATATCATCACAAGGACATAGCTGAAACAATAGGTCTAGCACTCTTCGAAATTCTAGAACAGAACATAAACATCAAAAGAACTGATGATAACATGAACAACCGGAAATATGTTCTAATCTCCTGCATCCCGAGTTCAAGCACCTCCATCTTCTTCCCATATCGATTTCTCCTCTCCATCAGATAACCATTCAAATAGTCATCTATGGATATCCACTTATCAAAACTTGATGCAACAGCCCCTGAATGAAGTCCATCCACCTGCAGTGCACCCAGTTTGAACATCGCAAAGAATGCAGCAGACCAATCATTGAGAACTTTCTGGAATTCAGAAGATCAACAGTGTCAAGAGTTTCCCAAAATAACCATGAACAGAAGTCGTACCGATCAACTCTATATTACAGAAACTATATTGACCTAGATTACATATACACATATATAAATCATTGGAAAACCAACATACATTAAATGTGGTGATGGTAAGATCAATGGGATTGAACATTCTAAAGCAGTCCTTCGAGGAGGCTGTACCATCTCCATATATCTGCCAGCCCAATGTGCACGTACATAAGTATATTGAACCAAAATCCGCAAACGATCAAAAACAAAGAACATTAAGAAGAGATTCACAGACCTCAAAGGTGAATGCCATGGGTACCCTTGCAACATCGTACATGTAATCAGTAGCTGTCCCATGCGCAAGATATCTAAACAGACACACAAAGCAAAGCTGTCAAAATAAAATATTTCATAAAAAAGAGCATCAGAAACATGCCACAATTTCTTGCCTTCTCCAAGATGCTAGAGTTGTTTATCATTTCCTCAAAGAGTTTGATATAAAAATAACACCACCGCTAATCAAATGCATGGGGCTAGTTCTAAGTTCTTGCGTGGGCTGATTTCCTGGCTAAAAGTCACTATTGAGTTACTATCACATGAACCTTGGTTTATATATGTGTGTGTGTGTATCTTTATATATAATTTTATATTATAATGCCACTAGGGGTCACTATTCATGTCTTGGATTACAAGCCAAAATGCACCACTTTAGCACAGCTAACACTATGTATGGCCACTTTGGGAATTCAAACATATATTGCAGGATATCAATGTAAGTAATACAAACCCAACAGAGCCTCCGCCAGATCCAATTAAGCAACGGTCTTCCAAGTGAAGATGGTTCAACTTTTCAAGCATTGATTTCATTCTCTGAGAGAAAAATCCATCTGGTGTTGTATTTTTGTGATCATATGGCATGAATAAAGCCTTGATAAGATAACAAATAATCAGAACTAACATTAAAAAATAACATCTCAGGAAATTCTACTCTTGTAACATTACATAACTAAGTTAGCAAATTATGTGGCAGATGCAGCTTGCCACTTCAATGTGAATTAGTTCCACAAAATAGAAAGCAAAGGACCTCCATTTACTCATCTAATCTATAAACTAAACTCGAAAGATTGCATAGTTTGCCAGATTTACAGCATTGGCAAAAATCTGATCGCTAAATGACTTATATTTGAAAAAGAAAAGATTGACATCAAATTGACGTGATATCACTACTAATTACATATTCAGTCATATTTAAAAGTTCACATGTTTGAAGAATGAGACATTTTCATGATTTGTATCAAGGGAAAATTCTTTTGTCACACTGCAAAATTTCTCATCAAGGTGTGGGGAAAAAAATAGTAAAAGAAAGACCAATATGTGTCGTAATGGTGTAACAATGATCTGATTACATAGTCAAGAAGAGAGCAAGTTAATGGCTGCAAAGGTATTCCACAATCTCAGCCTGAGTGGTAAACATCTGACTAAAACATTCCTTGAAAACTCAAGGCATCTAATAACTTCATAATGTGCATAAACTTTTACATCAATTTACAGACAAATTTTTAGTGACGGTTGGCAGAAGCCAGATATATTAAGAATCAGTACTTACTTCCATTCCAGAATGCACATTAACCCATATATGGGGCTCAAATGATATTGTGTTAGAGTTTCCTCATAAGTTGAGTCTCAGGCTCACTAAAAGGGGCAGTACCAGGATTTTCTTCATACGGATCGTAATCCTGAAAGAGGAAGAAGGATGGGAGGAAACGAGGACTTTTAGCATGTGCAGAAGCATCACATAATTTTAAAAAAATAATATATGCTGGAAAGAAAGAATCAAACCAAGACACATTGATATATTAAACATTTCTGATCAGCTAGCATACAGCTACCAGTAATCAGTATAGAGAAAGGGAGCACAAAAACATGGGTGCCATATTATACACTGAACATTTCAAAGCCCCTGAGACCAAAATGAGGAGAAAATGAATCATCTTGAGATGAAAAGAGCAGTAACCAAACCTTCTCTTTTTTGCCCCAATCTACACTCCAGTTTCGATTAAGATCAACTCCTCTTCCTGACAGAGAGGACAAATTTTTAGTACATTTTTACTTACTTCTTATCATAAAAATACTTCAAAGCCACAATGATAAACTGAAGGACCATTTTCTTCTCTCACAAAACTCTCCTGCTTAAACAAGTTTGCGGCCATTGAAATTTTCCATTGGCACAACCTGACAGATCAACAAGCAGTTTTGATTAAAAACAAATCTAACTCTTTCAAATGCAAATTAGTTACATTAAAATGAGCGACAACAATTCCTCCACAAATTAATATATGAGTAGGCAACCTTATGCTGTTAAATTAGCAACTTGAAAACTAAGAATTTAATCTTAGGAGGTGTTTGGTTCATAATCGGGAATCGGAATCGGTTTATGAATCATAAACTCCAAGTATAATATGATATTTATATCATTCAATTCTTACTTGTTTGGTTTAACATAGGAATGGATAAGAGATCATTATGTTAATGAGTTACTCAATTTGAAACCCATTAACATATTAATAAATGTTTATAAGATAATTCATTCCCATAGAATGATTCCCATAGTACTCAACCAAACAACATATTTGGGTATCATTAACTTTGATTCCCATTCCCCCGGTCTAAGACTCTCATACCCATAAACCAAACACCTCCTTAAATTTAGTTCTACAGATATCAGCAAAATTTACACACAAATGAGTTCAGTTCTTAGGAACAAGTAGAATTTGATTGTTTACACAAAAAATTTCTTGTTAGTTTCAATTCGACATAATCTACAGATAATTTTTTGTGATAAATTATATCAGAGAGCTGCTTCATATAGACTGATCATGCTTTCTTCCTTGTAGGATAGACTAAAAGCTTTAGACGTGTTTCCAAAAAAAAAATAAAAAAAATGGATATGTTTGTTATGGAACACAACCATTTTGTGATTTTTAAAAATTTCGTCAGGAGGATTAATCATCCTCTATTGATGTTTAATATCCTACTCTTTACCAGCAAATTGTCATCTTTGTATAAGAAACTCAGAATTCTAACAAAAAAGAAGACAATAGAATGATGTCAACTCGAATGAGTTTGGAGTCGGAAGAGAATTTGTTCTGCTTTTAGGGATTTACAGTTATAACAAGTTATGCTTATACACATGATAAAATATGTAGATGCAACATAAATAATAATTTATACAACAGGAGCCCCGGAAAATAAAAGGTTACCTTTATAACAAGCCTATCAAGGGTGTTATTCAATGACCCTCGATCTGTGTTGGGTAAAAATTCCTCTTCACTCAATATAGAAAGGATCCTTAAAGCAAGCTCGGAGGTAATAAGCTCCCTTCCGTGCTGACCAAAACTCTGGAATACAAGTAATTATCTGTCAAAAAACAGCAGCAATGATAAATCTGATATTTTCTACACACTACATATCAAATATGGTAAGTTTTTTTGCGAAAATACACCTTTATCTTCAGATAAGATGGGAAAGGTACAATACATGCTGTTCTCCATAAATCTTCTTCTTAGTATTGTCTATGAAAGGCATAGTTGTTGTTTTTTTTTTGGGTTATAGTACATTTTTCTTGTAATAATGGAATTCAGAAAAAACTATAACTTATTAACTGATGAGTTAATTTTCTACTTCGGAAAACATTTTACCTAGTTCACATGTATATAATGAAAACCGACTATACCAATGCATATGAAGCAAAATCTTACAAGAAGGATTCTGAACTTTGATTTGCCATCACAATCTGTCCTTTTGCTACAGTAAGTAACCACGGTCATCTCTGCCTGGTATCCCTTGTTCTTACTGGATATGGTCTCAATCTGCTCAAATTATGAACAATCAGCCAACAATATTCACACCACAATGATGACAACCAACAATTCAAATCGGAAAAAATAATAAGAAACTAATAAACCCACAGATAGTTTGTCCGGATGGCGATGCACCAATGTTTCAATTTCTTCCAACAAAGCTCCACTGCAAAATTCCACGAAATAAGAAAAAACCCAAAAAACAAACACCAAAGGGGGAAAAAACATAGAAAAGTATCTACCAATAAAGAAAGACACTGTCTTTTGTCTAGCTTAGAATGTTTGGATGTCTAAACAGTTTAAAGATCGGCTAAACAAAATGTCACTTAGTTCACGCTGTCTGTGTAAAAAAAAAAACATCTCAATTAAATAAGAGACATTTTCCATGCAAATTGAAGCAGCCTGAAGAGGCAACAACAAATCAATTCATACACATCCTGTCTCTTATACAAATCTAGATGTGTTGTGGATCTCACTGTCAACGCTCAATTCTGCACGATTATCATATACAATTCCAAATTGTAGCGTTTTTACAACATTAAGTATACAACTGCAGTTCATTCAATATGGAAATTCATGGTAATATAAAATGATGGAATTGGATTTAAGGAAGAAATTTACCTGGTATGATAAAGATCGTGATTGATGGGGGTGACTGGAGACGGAGTTGCATTAGCTTTTCCATTAACGACCGAAAAGTTAGCAAAGAAAAATGATAATAATAACAGCAATACACAGACGAAGATGATGTATAAGAGACAGATGATCCAAGAATCAAAATTAAAATCAAGAAAATGGTTCTGACAACGGCGACGGCAGCCCATTAAATCTGGATTCACATTTCCTTCTTTAATTAATTCGAGCAATGGGATGCAGACACTTTGATTGATTGATGGATGGGAAGAAGGCAGAAGGAAGAAAGACTTTTTTGTTTTGTGGTTTTGATTTGATTCATTCAACCACGTTCGACGGTCTCCAATCCCTCATGTGGATTAGCTCCAAACTACCTGAGGTAGTAATAATTCGACCGCTTTATTCCAAATGCTACTTTAGAATTAGTCTCTTATATGTCTCATATTTTATATTATTATATTATTAAATAAATATAATTATCTTATAGACATTTATTGATATAACAAAAAGTGTACAAAAGATTCTATGCCAAATTAGATACTATATATATTATATTTTTCCTTCATTTTGGGAATTATTATTTCTTGATAGAGTATGCTACCCATCAAAATTAATCCCTAAAAAAACACATCTAATTTGGTATTTTTTTTTATGTGATATCTGAATATCTCTTATTAATTATTAGATTTTATCTTTTCTTTGGTTCTTCTGGGTAAAAAATGGCCTGTCAGTTGAGCTTAATGAGTGGCTTTATCACTTGATTAAGTTTTTTTTTATTTTTTTATAATAATCATGATTGAATATAACCGAAACACTAAAATCCATACATGATGGATACAAACTAACATTTTATTAAAACGTGAAATTATAAATTTATATTATATACCTTACTTCTAATTTACTATTTACTTGTAGTTTGAATTTTTTTTTTCTTCGTCCCCCTACTCGTAATCTATTATTTAAGAAAAGTTTGAGCAATTCTTTTCTCCGACTTTGCTGTCTCTTATACACATCTTTTTCGTTAATCTTCCTTTCTTTTTTGTTAGTACTGATGTTTTGACAGTCAAAACAGTCAGTACCGACTCCTGTCTCAAACCAAACATCTAGAAGTTATATGAATACTAATGGAATGTTTAGATGTGTAATAAAATGAATTGATTTAATACCCAAAAAAAAGTTAGATTGTTTATATTTAATGTGGGTTAGGAAATTACCAATAGCTCATGATAAGCAAGATTCAAGCATATAATAGCTACAGCAGCTGAAGTAAGTATATGTTTGGAAGGTCAGTGTAGGCACAATTTAGGAAGTTTTCACTGTTTACATGTAATCACATGTGTTAGTTTATGACAAATTAAAAGATTAGAGGGTACGTTAATTGAATCATTTGAAACATGAAGGAGCCATGTAATTACTTATCCGTACAGAATTGAGAAATGAGTTGCAAAAACTTTTTCAGCAATACAAGAATTGATATAGTTGAAAGGGAAATTTTGGAATTTACCCTGAAACTACAACAATGCTTTGAAAATTGGCATGGTGGCTAAAGCTATTGCTGCACATAATGAACAGCCTGAAGCCACAAAATGGACAATCGGAACCGTCTCATGGGACAAGTTAACAGTTCATGTTTACAAAGTTTTTGGTGACTTTCTACATCCCCCGTTCTCCAACATGCCAGGCTAAAGTATTTGCTGTTTTACAGGCATAAAAACAGATGACGTGAGACTGTCAATATGCCGCCGACTTTTTTCATCATTCTTCTCTCCCGTTCTGTCTTTCTTTTATGTCCCTAGTGGGGGTTTCGGAGAGTTTCACAGCCATCCAACCAAGATTTTTAGATTACAGCTAGTTGTATTTTTACAGGTTTAGAGGGCTAGGGTCCAATGAACTGAAAGCCATGATTTCATGATTTTGTTGTAGTATATCCATTTCTTGTTGATCCAGTGTCACCCACGCTTCTATTCCATCGCCATACCTCGTTTCCATTAGAATTATAAGATTCATGAACACCGGAGCATCCGTTGCAAAGCTGCTAACCCAAACAGGCTTTCCCCAACCAAAATCTATGTCATAGAAACCGAATCCGCACCAACTACTGAACCCAAGATAATCCACTTCTTCTTTGGACCCAAATTCTCCAACCTCTTTCAGGGATTTCCTCATCAGGGCTGATCCTTCGCTGCCGTGTAACTTCTTCACGTATTCTCCGTTGATTTGTTGATATGGAATATTGTATTTGATTAGCCAGGGCAGGCAATCCCATGTCATGGCTGGCCAAACATCTGGTACTTGATATCCAAATGAGGTTTCCAATAGAATTTTCTGACAGTGTAGGCGCTGCTCTTTTTCGCAGATTCACAACGTGCGTTAGCATAGAAGACTTACTGAACCCACAATTAGCTTCCTCCGAGGCAGCCATGGAACACTTCCAAAGGATAGCAGAGATTGTTTCTACACGAGTTGGGCATCGAGCACCTGAGCTGGTTGCCTTGGCTTTCAAGGTAGCTATCGCTGCAGCATCAAAGACGAATCTTTTTGTAACAGACTTGCCTATCTTGAATGATGACTTCCACATCGCCAGTGATGAATCTCTCAGCCACAAATCATTTGCGGGAAATAGAGAAGATGCGATGAAATTCGGGCCAGTGATTTCCCCTGTTCTTCCAGTGGCAGCCCCTGCCCAACATTTCAGAAAAGTTTTCAGTGCTGCTCCATCAACTTGAATTTTGTGGGAAATGCAAAGGCCTATTGCGATTCCTCCACATTCAAACAAGTTTACTTGAACATTCGTCACGCGAGTGCCAGCCATTGACCCATTGTAGCCAAGATCACAAGGAAGAAATTTAGATATCAAATGAAGGTCAGGTTTATTCAAGAACTGAAACAGTTGACAATCAACTTTGGTAGTGACAAAGTAAGCGTCAAACTTTGTCATCGCATTCGATGGAAAGATCATCTTTGATTGTTCCAGCTAGTGGGTAAAAGAGAGTTAACGTTTTCGACAGTGATTGCTTAAGCTTTTCGACCCTTTCAAGAACTTGATCAGGACAAGTCACGCCATTGTAGTTGGGATAAAAGAGGACAATTGGAGCATAGGGAGCAGGAATAAGCTGGTCTAATAGAGAAAGCTTGAAGATTTTGAGATGGCTTGGAGTAGGAGAAGATGGTTTTAGGATCACTTGAGAAATTATTTGCACATCCATTTTTTATCTTTGGTTTTGGAGCTGGGGTCCAATATGAACTAATTGGAAGGTTGTATATAAAGCACAGACCATTAAGGATAAGATCATTATTTTCTTATTTAACTTATTTTTTCCATTAATTTTGATGGGTAGCATTTAGATCAATGATGGGTATTAGATGCTTAATTACTTTTTGATATTTGTCTGCATTAATGTCATGCAAGGAATCTCCAATCTATACTCTCTCTAGAACATCGAAATTATTGATGCGCTTATTGGCGTATGCTTAGCAGTCTATTTTCGACCTTTCCCTGTTGAAGTTTGTCGTTCCAAGACTGTCTCTTTTACACAACTTGATTAAGACTCAATTGAACCATGTTGGCAATTATGTGCTTTAGATGGTCCTGCCGTTCAAAAGTCATTCTATTATCAAGCATTTTTCCAAAGCATCCAAATTAGTTCAACTATTCAATCAATTCCGCTATATACTCGTAATTAATTTGTTAATAATTTTTTATCTTTTATATTCTGTATCATTTTTAATTACATAATCACTTAATAATTTAACAAAATCAATTAATTAAAATTATTTTATAAAATTTTAATAATTTATTAAATAATATGATAAAAATAATATAAAATGTGTGATAAAAGATATCCTAACCTAATTAATAATCCTTAGTGCTCAGGCCAACCAACATGACCCAAGTGCCGTTAAGATATACAACACAAAAGCATGCTACCGTTATCCTTGAAATTTTAGTAATCCTAACTGTCCCATCTCACAAATCACATTCAATTACTCTGATAATTAATTCCATCCCTATTATTATTAGTGTTATTATTTGAGCATCATCATTTACCAAACGCAATGGTGCCGCCTTGCTCGTCCACACCACCGACGGTATACCAAACACAAGGCAAACATTAGTTTTATTAAAGATTTGATTTGCAGTGGTAATTAATCACTCACTCACTCGTTATTTGTCTCCAAATGTTGCCAACGTACGCTAATTGTTTCAAAGTAGTTAAAAATACTCAAGATCAGTTTTTTCTCCATTAATTATGTGGGATATTTTAGTTTTTTTTTTTTAATCACGCGACAAATTTATTTAGTACGAAGAATTGAAATCATGGCTACTTTTCTTCTTGATCATCTACTAGAAGAAGTTGAAAGCTGTCAATTGATTAGAAATGTGTATGTGGATTGTACTGTGCAGCTGCCAAACTTGACTATATGCCCCTCATGCATCTATCAATCTGTTCCTTTTCCTGTTTCTCTCCAGAAGGATGGACGTTGAAGCTTTTAATATTCTTCTTCGTAATCATGAAAAATATTAGTAAATTTAATTTTTTATTTTATTTATAAATTTTATATTTAAAATTAAATTTAAAAAATTTTTTATATACATCAATTAATGTCTTAAATTTTTTAAAATTTAATTTATATCACAAAATTTAAAAATAGATTCAAAAATTGAATATTTGCCCATAATAATTCGCCCGCTGGATAAGATTAAAATTGTCGGACTACATTAATTCTTCATCAAGTGTTCTTGTCAAGACTTTAGGCCTTCTTATGCTAATCAAAATCTTATCTCATAAGATGTCTCTAAAACAAATTATACTCCAAAATTTGTGGTCACACTATTACTTCTTCTTTCGGTAATACACATCTAGATAATTATAATGTAACATCTATATGTGTGGTGTGATTCTCTTTACACATCTAGTATAATGTATAACTAACCTTTAAAATTAATAGATAACTTTCGATGACCTTTATTTTATTTTTTATTTTTTAGTTTGTTCAATCAATTTTAAATGTAATATTGCACATACATAGACTACGCTAATAAGATTAGTAATATTATAACTACTATCACAAATTTTTCACCATATATGTTTGCTACAATAAAGATTTTATTAAGGAAAATTAAATGGGATACGCCTTAACTTAATTAAGTTAAGCTATATTGGCCCAAGGCCCGGCATAGTCTAGAGCAAATTGATGATGTAAAGGTCGGCCCTATTATTAGCGGCCCAATAACAAAAACTTGGAACAAAAAGTATGGGCCTGTAAACGAGGTGAGAATTTTTAGGAACGACTGACAAAGTTGAGTCGGCCATATTCCAGATAAATGCCGTCGCTTCATTATTTAATTAATTGTTTTAAGTTGGGCCTGTGGCGGAGTCCACATACAAATCGGACTCCAATTAAAAAAAGGAAAAGAAGTTGCGAAGCCCATCGCCTTGTGACACGCGCTTCCTTGACACGTCAAAAAGAATCTTCGCCAAAAACCAATAAGGATAAGGACTCCTATCCTCATAACTACCGCCGCCAGATTGTAACCACACCGCTTAATCCTAACCGTACATTCCCCCACCAAAAACCTATAAATACCATCCTCACTATACCTTTTCTGTTTTTTGTCTTGTGATTGCGATGGGCTTAAGGTTTCTTTTATTAATTTAGGTATTATGGATGATGATTTGTTTGTTAAGGTTGTGTTTGTGGCTGCAGGCTAGGTACGGATTTGTGCTGAATATTTGTGCTGAAAGTTGGGATATTATTATTTTGTGGTTTAAATTTCGCTTTCCTTGATAGTTTTAGTTTTTCTTGGTAGTTTTAGTTTTGTTACTGATTTGTGCTGAAAACTGGGATATTATTATTTTGTGTTTTCAATTTCGCTTTTCTTGATAGTTTTAGTTTTGTTACTGATTTGTACTGAAAACTGGGATATTATTATTTTGTGGTTTAAATTTCGCTTTTCTTGATAGTTTTACTTTTGTCACTGATTTGTGCTGAAAACTGGGATATTATTATTTTGTGGCTTAAATTTCGCTTTTCTTGATAGCTTTAGTTTTGTTACTGATTTGTGCTGAAAACTGGGATATTATTATTTGTGGTTTAAATTTTGCTTTTCTTGATAGTTTTGTTACTGATTTATGCTGAAAGCTGGGAAATTATTATTTTGTGGTTTAAATTTGGCTTTTCTTGGTAGATGTTACTGTACGTTATGTTACTTTTGGATTTTTCTAAGAAAGTTTGGATCTGTGTCTTGTATTGTCTCTAGAGTGCACCAAGAGGTTGATTAAAATGGGCATCTTATGAATATGAATTGGTGCCTGAATTCATTGAGATCGATCGCAATTGTTTTGGAAGAGTTTATATCATCCTTTTCCTACTTGTTTTGTTCTGTTTGTGTGGAGAAATCAAATTTTAAAAGAGGGTCATCATCTTTGACGGTTCCATGTCTGTGTCTGTCTGCTGTTTTTGTATATTTTAGGGGCAAGAAGAGTTCGAGAGATTTGGTTGGTTTTTTAGGGGATGATATGAAGCTAATTTGGTCTAATATACTGGAAGAGTTTTCTGTTTCTGTCTATACTCCTTTTTTTCTTTTTTTTTTGGGAACAATAATTGGGCTGTGGGTGCTAACTGCTAACGCCTCTTCATTTTGGAGCTTTAGGTATTAGGAGCTTGGGTTCAAGAATTCAGCTGCTTAGATTCAACAACTCAGCATTTCTCTCTACCTGATGTTTCAGACAAGTTTCTATTTCCCAGTTTCTGTTGCCGGGTGGGGGGAATTGTTGATGCCTCTTTGTCCTTTCTTATTTTAGAATCTAAGATTCAGCTCGGATGCTGGGACTTGATGTGTATAAGACACATCTATACTGTTTCGAGGAGTTCTTTTTCTGGCTTTAGTTGTCTTACTTCTTTTTGCTTTTGGGGCACATAATTGATCTTCCTATCCTCTTTATGTTAGGTCCCCTCTTCATGTTATGACCTTCTCTTTTGTAACCCCAGGCTCTTTTTTCTGCTTTCAACCTTTGTCTAATGATTATGTTTATTATTACCTATTTCAAGATAATTAACTAGTTTATGGATTACTTTTCCAATGTTAGTTTTAAATACTTTTCATAAAAAGGTTCTCTAGCTAAAAAATTTATGGATGTACTCTAAACATAAAATTTCCTAGTCATGTATTTTTTTCAAATCTAAAAGCTCATAAATTTCATCCAGAATCATAGAATTTATCAATAGGGATGGTGATAATTTTGACATATTGATGATTTTCTTGGTGCAAGATTTACTAATTCGTGGTCTTGATGATTGTAGGTTTTGTTTATTGTGTTGTGGTGAGAGTTTATTATTATCCTCTCTGTGTTTCTTGTTTTCCTTGTGTGCAGAATGGAATGTATCTATATGTCAATCAAGAATGGGCATTTTTGGTGTTCCTCGTTGTGATCGAAACTGTGTAGCTCATTTCCCCCTTGTATCTGTTTTGTTTTGGGCTCATATTTTGATGGCTGTGTTGATTGCAGCCTATTAGGTTTAATGGATGCAAGAACGGGTGATATGCCTTCAAAAGCTAATTTGGTGTCTAATATAAGTTTACAGAAGTTTCTTCCATACCTATTTGTTTTGTTTGAACAAGAAGTGACAGTTCTTAGGGTAGTCATTAACTGCTCTGCCTTGATGGTTTTGTGCTGAAAGCTGGGAAGAGTTTTCTGTTTCTTGATAATTCTTTTGCTTTTGAACAATAAATAATTGGGCTGGGTTCTAACTTCTAACGCTTCTATATCATCTTCATTTTGAAGCCTATTAGGAATAAGATTCAAGAATTCAGCTGCTTAGATTCTGAAACTCAGTATTTTTCTGTTGAACCTGATGTTTCAGAGAAGGCCTCTATTTCCCAGATTGCAATGCATTATTATTATTACAGGCCGGGGGTTTTGTTGACACCTCTTTGTCCTCTCTTATTTTAGGATCTTGGTTTCAACTCGGATGCTTGGACTTGTTTGTTGCATTCACCTACCTATAATGTGTATAAGAGACAGAGTTCTTTTCAAAGAAGACGCTGACTTCGTTATACAGGCTACTCAGCAGCCAAGATAAAAGAACTCCGCATTTTGCTTTTCCTTCCAACATCTTACAGAGTTTTGGAGTATTTTACTTTTGAATTATTGCTTCATTTGCTTAAAAAATTGATTTTTTTTGGTCAACTTGTTAACACCTCTTTCCTTCTCTTTTTAAGAGGACTGGTTCCTAGCTAACTGGGAGTTCCTTTCTCCCTATTTCTATTGTTTCTTTAGATGTGTATAATGAATTCAACGGACATTATTAATCTCTGCTTCCTCTTTATGCTAGGTTCCTCGTATGTTACATGCTTGGTTCAAGAATTGTGTTCTGTCCTTATGCTACCTTGTGATTTTTTATGCTATCTCCTCTTAATTATATCCTCTTTCTTGTTCTCACTATTTGTGTTTTAATAATTTCAATTGTAATTGCAGTGAACTACACTCGTCCATAGTTGCCTAGAAGTCATGGACTCTTATGTGTTTGATATGTTCACATTTCACCATATCCGAGCTTGCCATGACTTGGTCTAGTATAGCATTTACTGTATGGTGACCATATGAACTAATAGCGATGAAATTTCTAACTGCAATTCATTGGTTTCCTTGTTTACATCCCTGGAGTTGTTAGTTCTAGTATGGTAGCTAAGTGGTTGAATTTTCTGTCAATTAAGGTGGCTTTACGTAAAACAGATTCCAACATACTGCTTGAGGCAAGGGCCCCTGGATTGTTATTATCTGGGGCTTCTATTGGATTTGTAGATTTCATAGATTTGTATGGGATTTGGGCTTCTAATGCGCTTTTGACCAGCGTGGGATTGCTTGAGTGCACGTGTATCTTGTCTCATTTGTTTATTTTGCTGACAGTTTTTGCAGGATGCGACAACTTTCACAAAAAAATTCTGGATTGTTCTGTGCTTGGGTTGTGTCAAGACTATGATAGATTGTGTGAAATAATGTGTTGTAAATTAGATATGGCAACCCTAAGTATGAATATTGGACTTTATCTAGCTGTTTTGCCTCTTAAAACTGTTTGTGGAATCTGGTGCTTCTAGTTGCTGGTGTCAACATTGTAAGTCTGCATGTAGTTCACAGATTGTTGTCAAATGGATTGAAGGCCCGAGTAATCTGTATAAAAAGTTCAGCATTTTCTTTGATATAGTTTAGAGGCTTTAAGATTGTTGTAAATATAACAGATGGACAAACTAAGAGCAGCTTGGAGTTGGGATGAAATTTTTTTATTGATAATAGTTTTTTATATGAAGGTTGTTCTCCTCTGTTGGTTCATACCTGGAGTATCTTCTGCACCTATATCTTCCTGCGTCAAAAAGTAGGATGGAAACTGCTAGTTTTGACTGATTTCTTCCTAGGTATGAGTCTGCACATTGGGTATGATGATGTTATCTTGTATTTTTGCTGCTTGGAGGCTGATGGTTGTATAAAAGGGCCACCTTGCTTCTCTTTCTTTTCCTCTGTGCGAATGTGATTCCTTTCTACTGGAGTCTGCTCCCGTCAGACAAAAGTTTATATAGTTGATTTTCTTCTCCAAAATGTTGTGGTGTTTGCTTGTCTTTTTGTCTTTGCTGCTGCTGATGATTTGACCCTGTGTATTTTATCTGCTGTGTTCCTAGGTTTGCTCCTGTAACTCCGCCTGTGTACTATTTTTGGTGTTCCTAGTTGTGATCTAAACTGTGTAGTTCTTTTCTCCTTTTCCCTACCTGTTATGTTTTGGAGACTGTATTTTGACGGTTCGTTTGATTGTTCGCTATTACGTTCGAACGGATACAAGAACTGGTGATATGCCTTCAAAAGCTAATTTGGTCTAACATAAGTTTACTGAAGTTGTCTAACATAAGTTTACAGGAAGTTTCCTCTATACCTACTTGTCTTGTTTAACAAGAAGTGACAGTTGTTGGGGTAGTTGTTAACCCCTCTGCCTTTTCTCATTTAGGAGCTTGGCTTCAACAACTCAGCAGTTCAACATCTATGAAATCGGCATTCCTACTTTTCTTTCCAACATCTTACAGAGTTTCAGAGGAGTTTTTTACTTTTGAATTATTCCTTAATTTGCTTCAAAAATTGATTTTTTTGGTCAACTTGTTTAACAAATTTTCGTTCTCTTTTTAGGATTTTGGCTCCAAAAACTATGACATGTTTCACTTTTAAGCTAGAGTTCTTTCTGCCCTACTTCTATTTTTCTTATTGCTTTGGTCAGTTGGTGGATTCAGCCACATTACTAATCTATTTTCATCTTTACAAGCTTGGTTCAAGAGTTGTGTCCCAATGTCCTTATGCTACCTTATGATTTTTTTGTGCTTACCTCTTCTCTTAATTATATCCTCTTTCTTGTCCCCACTTAGTGTGTTTTAACAATTTCAGTTGGAATTGCAGTGAACTACACTCGTCCATAGTTGCCATGAAGTCCTGGACCCTTATGTTTGATATGTTCACATTTCACCATATCCGAGACTGCCGTGTCTTAGTTTAGTATTGAGCCTTGTTTGATATGTTCACTGTATGGTAAAAATATTAACCTTCACAAAAAATTCTGGTCTTGTTCTCTACTCGGATTATGTCAAGAAGTGGTAAATTGTGTGAAATAATGTGTCTCAAATTACATCTATGAGCAAACCAAAGGTATGAAATTTGGATTTGATCTTGCTGGAAAGACCTCTTGCAAAAATTAGGTTGTTTCCATCATACTGCTGAGGTTGAAGGTATCATCATTGTTAAGACACATATTTTTCACAGATGGGGTTGCCTAATGGATTGAAAGCCGAGTAATCTGTATAAAAAAAGTTCAGCGTCTTCTTTGATGTAGTTTAGAGGTATTGTGAATAACAGATGGACAAACCAAGAGGAGCTTGGAGTTGGTGAAACTTTTTTGGTTGATAGTAGTTATTTATGTGAATGGGTTGTTCTTTTGTTGGTTTTTACTTGGAGTGTCTTATACACCTATAATATCTTCCCGCCTCAAAAGTATGATGGAAACTGCTGCTTTTTGCTGAATTCTTTCCTGTGGTTTATATGCAAAATAAACTAGTCTGTGCATTGGTTATGCTTGGAGGTTAATGCTTGTATATGATTATGGGCTACCTTGCTTTTGCTCTGTGCGATTGTGATTCCTTTCTACTGGAGCATGCTCCCCGTCTGTACTCACAGAAGTTTATATGGTTGATTTTCTTTTCCAAAATGTTGAGGTGTCCTTTTCTCTTTGCTGCTGATGATGTGACTGTATTTTACCATCTGCTGTATTCCTAGGTTAGCTCCTGTAACTCCGCCTGTGTAATACACAGATCAAATCGGTCCCAAGCCCGGAAAGAGGAGGAGGAGGGGAGATTGAGCTTAACGAATTTGGACAGGATTTGAAATGCTTTTTAGGAAGAATGAAGGCTGAAATAGACCTCCAGGTCATTTGGGGGCTTGTAACGCAACTAGCTGATGCACATTTTTGAGGCTTTGCTTGGTTAGTTTGATGGAAGAAGCTAGTTTAGAGGCTTAAGCATGGTACCAGTATATGCGCGCCTATCTAGGCAGAAGCCAGATATTATTTACTTATTTGAATTGTAATAAAAGAAGAAATTTGAGGACTGCATGTTGTTAACAACTACATAGTGTTGTGTTGATTCGGATATGCTAAATTAAATACCCATTTTTTATATAGAAATATATTTAAACAATTTATGCTCTCTATCCGCGCAAAATCTTCCATAATCAATGGACCTTTCCGTGGGGATTAAATTAAAAATATGACCGTTGGAACGCTCCCCATCTCTTTCACAATTCAAACCCCCTTTGTTGGAAAATACTTTTTCCTATATCATAATCAAATGCTGAACTCTTATACAGATACTTAGCCTTCAATCTACTATACAACAAAGCAGGAACTACATGCATTGTCTCTCATACATTTCTCCATGTCCACAAGGATGATGCCATCATCTCGCAAGCCGCCGCTAGCCAGATCCCCCATCCACCTTCGCCCTCGCCGTTTCTTCATTCCAGGAAGGGTACCATCCAAACCCCATCAGGTACGTACTTGGAGAAGTTAGACTTGTTTGAAATTCAACTGTGAGAATTTTTTTGTCTTTTATTTCCTCCAAAGAAAAAGGTCTCTTTTAACAATTAAGCAAAAAAATGTCTTAGACCTTTGCATAACAGGTTCCTTAACGAAAGCCCAGTTGCACAAAAGTGCTTGTGAGATTGAAGAATCATCACCGGGTAGTCTTCGCCCGGAGTACCGTACCATTTCTTGTGAATTAAGGGCTTCTGGCTAAAATGGTGCATCAAGAATTCTCCAGCAGCAGCAGCAGTGGATGGGGTGGTGATGATGCTGGATTGGTTAGTAGTTTGGGTGGGAATAGGAGTCCTTTGTTCGAAAGAGGAAGGTTCTATGAAGAGTACTCAGCCAGAAGGAATGAGAGGTTGAAGAGGAAGAAAGGAGGGGAAACAGGTTATGATGGAAAGAAGGCAGGAGGGGGTTATGATCTTGGTGTCAGAGTTGAGTCTGCAAAAAGAAGGGGGGAAAGCTCCAAGAGGTTTGAGAGTTTAAGGAAAACAGTTCCCTGTAGTACTCCAATGACTGAGAGGACTAATACTCGGGCATCAAGTTCAAGGTACTTGCTGAGGAGCAGCACTAGCAGCAAGGAGAACAAGAAGCCGCCTTTGGCTGTTGCTGCAAATGTTGTTGACAGATCTGCAACTGTTAGAAGGGCTACCAGAAAGAATTGAGTTCTGATTTCAGTTTGTCAAGAAAAAGCAGTTTCATTGTATTTGGTTGTTTTATGGTTTCTGAATTTGTTAGCTATCTTAGTTGGAAGTTTGAGGCTTGGAGGGTTCATATGATAGAATATTAGTAGCACAACACAGGCTATGTAACTCATAGCTTGAATATAATTAAATTTCTGTGTGATTTTGTTAGTCTGTCTTGCTTGGAATTTTGAATTTCACTTCCTAGTTTTTGCTGATCACTTGTAATTGTAATTGCAGATTGACACCTAATTGTAATTGCAGATTTCATCCATCACCTTATATTTTTGTTCTTTGAACTATGTTTAGCAGAGGTTATTTTGTCAAGAAAAGGTTTATAGAATACAGTTGCAAGATATTTTGCAGAAATTTGTCTAAAGCAATTATCAGGGGAGGAAAACACCAACAAATGTTATCAGAAATCTATAGAAAGATATGCTCACCAAAACAAAAAACAGCAAAAATATACAGACGATGTTCTACATGTCATCAGAACTCTATAGAAAGACAAAATATTGCACGACTTGGTACCAACTCAAAAACATGGGTTGTACACATTCCACAAGCCTAATGTTACTTGAAGAAATTAACAAACTGCAAGGAAATCCACAGAGGCCTGCATTATAAGGCCTAATTTGTTTACCAAATCTAGCAAATATTCGTCACATTGTAATCCCCATTATTCCCATTCCGCAGAGAACTTCATCAAGTGCAAGGAAATTCCCAGTTCACTACTAAAACCCTAATGTTGATCACTGTTTCTAGATATACATGTACATATATGCACATGGGGCAATGGATTGATGTGATATCGTAACTATAGCAGGTCTGTCTTCAATCATCATCCGATTGCTCATCTCTCGTTGCTTTTAGCTCCAGACCTTCCACCTCAATGGAACCAACGTCATCGCTTTCAGAAAAGGTGAATTCTTTCTCTTTGTTGTCCACCATATTTGTTGTACTGGCGGACTTGTCAGCAGAGGCCAATTCTCTTTCTTTGTTGTCCACCATATTTGTTGTACTGCTCCTCACTGAACCTGGCTGACTTGTCAGCAGAGGCCAATTCTCTCTCTTTGTTGTCCACCATATTTGTTGTACTGCTCTCACTGAACTTGGCTGACTTGTCAGCAGAAGCTAGTTTTTCAAGATTCCCTTGATCCTCCACCAAAATTGCTGTATTGCTCTCACTGAAGCTGGTTGACTTATTGTGGTTGCTCTCTTCTAATGTTTCTTCAACTCTATAATAAACCTATAAAGTAATTGAAAGTAAACTTGAGATGTATCAAATCAGTCTGCATCTTGATAAAATTGCATCGACCCTCAACAAGATAAATTGGAGCATCTCGAGCGAAATTTCATAAAGTTTGATGCTTGACTAGTAAACCTTATGTGTGATTACTTGATATAACTCAAATACAAGAACTCAAGTACACACTCACAGAATAAAACATGAATTTGCTCTGTGCCCACTTTCATGCTGTTAGTTATTATCACTCTAGTAAATGTGAGGAAGATGTGTGTTAAAATGTTATCTGTCTAAAAAGCAAAGGTAGATGTGTATAAGTACTATTAACAAGAATATTTTAGTAGAATCATACCACAGCTGTCTGAGGAGGGGAGAGTACTTTGATAGAATTTGGACGATTATTGAAATTTGTTTCAGGGACTCCAGGTATTCCTTCAGGAGTTGTAAAATGGTCCACGTCATGCCCCACCTATCATAAAAGATAATCATATGAACACAAAAACCTCCCCTAAATTTGCTAAAACTCCGCTGTACACCGATCAATGTTAACAGAGTAAATTCCCCTCAAATACAAATAAAAATGGTATAAGAGACATCTACTTCATTTATGAAGGTAACTTGGAACTAAAGACACTTCAGAAAATCTTGGTATGTTACGAAAAATTTTCGTAATTAACCAAGATCACATGAATGGTTCATCAGGCCCACCAAACAGTACAACAAAATTTCTTACCCTTCCAGGCCCACCAAATTCCCAAGCATCACTATCTAGAGCAACTCTATATTTTCCTGGCAAGTCACACCCCACTTTGTACCTATAATATCAAAGGGTGAACTTAATCAGTTTAGAAAACCAACAAAAATTAGCTTGATACAACTATGTTTCATTTCATCATTTCTGAAGGCACACAAATGACTAGTTAGCATCTTGAAAAACATACATACCCGTCATACAAGTTTTCTGGATGGAAATTAAACACAAATACCAGATCTCCATGTTCGAATACAATGACCTGGAAAATGAAACACAATATGATCTATTTGAACATGTAACACATTTGAGTAAATGAAATCTACCACAACTCTAGGCCATTGTTAAATAATACAGAATACGATAGATATAAAAGAGCTTAATGGCAAAAATGCACTTGTATCCATGCACAAACATATTCAAGTCATCTTGTCATCACATTATACAATCTTATAGTTTTTCAGTTTAATTAATAATTATAACTGCAACACCATTGCTCATCTCATTACTAATACACATCTCTCCTGCTCTACCTTGTCTTCTTCATCCATGCTGGTCACTATTGGCTGATATCTTGATGAAGCAAGGAAGGGAAACTTCTCATCAAGCAAGTTCATAGCGCTGTCAAAAGCATTCATAAACTGCACACAGAAAAGATTGGAGAAGTTCACATTAGAAAACCAGTTATTAGACATCAAGAAGAGTATGTGCAGGAGGTATTATTTGAAAACTTTTGCAACCCAATGCATGATGTTGATAATGTAAAGCAAACAGTATACAGGATAGAGTTGATGAGAGATGCTTCCTACCATACAGAAGAATGACACAAACAAACTTTCTTATTTTGAAAGACTGATCTATAACATATTTATGCTGAAGTTCTTGAAAGTGGAATCATAAGAATGTATGCACAAGCAATCATGGGAAAAAACAATTTGCAAAGATAAATAACTGAGGATGGAAGTTACAAACAGTTTTCCTGAGCTAAGCACAAGAACGTGAAAAAAGAAGAAGAAGACACTTAGAGTAGATGAACAATGACAAAAATAGGTGCTGAACCTTGTATCTCAAGTGATGCTGTATCCACAAGGTTCCACTGGCGTCTGCATTTCTCATAACTCCAACCATTGCCTTCTCTTGGGAAGTCAATCCATTCAGGATGGCCAAACTGCATCATGTAGCAGTAAAGACATCAGTAGAGTTTTATTCTTATACTACAGAAGGATGTGTATATCAGTTTTGTTGCAATCTGTGCATCTTCAGTGTGAAATTAACTCCTTGCACCAATCAATAAAATTTGAAACAAGGAGGTTATACACATTTATAGAAGTAAATGACATTGAACCAAATTTTTATAAGGTATATGAAGACATTATAGTGGTTTTGCTTCTTTGTCAGCTGCAGGTGCACTTATATGTGTCTTTGTGAAGATTAAATTACGTGCACAAATTGAGCAGCTTTCTTTCAAGTCTTGAAACTTGCCCTTTTTTCGCACTTCTTTCTTTCTTGATATGTCCACATTAAAGTTAGCTCCTACAGAATAAAATTTTCAGAGACCTTAATGTGATATTGGGCCAGATATTGATGCTTCCAAACTTGGGGGTCAGGTTGCTTACCTCATTTCCCATAAAATTAAGGTAGCCTTCTCCCCCTAGTGCCATAGTTATAAAATGAATCATCTGCATGTGACAATTTCAACAATTAGAATTGTAGAAATTTGGATAAGATTAGAAATATAAACAAGACTAAGATCCACACTTTCTCATTCTCATTTCCCACCAAAAGGTGAAATAAATAAAGATGAAATTAACATATCAACAACCACAGAAAAGAAAAGAAGCAGTTGAAAAACAAAGGGAGCACGATTAAAACCTGAAATGCTAATGCAAAGATTGATTTGCTTTTCAGATCATACAAATTGATATATCATGCCATGAAAAGGCCCAAACAAACCTTGTGAAGTGCAATTCCTCGCTCAATTACAGGAGATGCTTCAGTCAAACAAGACATGTTCAAATACATTTCCTTGTCCATAAGGAAAAAGGCAATTGTCTTGTCACCAACAATAGCCTGTTCAAAGTAAGGCAAAAACGAAACTTAATGAGACACAAATTGCATGCTGCTATGGTCAAATCGAAACAAGTAGAAATGAACATCAGCATTACAGAAAATACTTATTTTGTCTCATAAGCCCTTCGAAAAGGGAAAAGATGATGTGTGAGAGTGAAAAATAAACAAATATTCAACCTGGTCATGGCTCTCTGCATATGCTATGCACTTCTCAGTGTATCTCCTGTTGGTTAAACTGCAAGTTATTTCCTTCATTGACCAATCTTCGTCCTTTTTGTTCTTTAAGTAATCAATCCACTTGTCTGGGATTGCCATTGCTAAGCGGTAGTCAAAACCAATTCCTCCTTCAGAGACAGATCTACAAAGTCCAGGCATTCCAGAAACGTCTTCCGCAATTACAGTAGCATCAGGCAGGATTTTGTGAATCAAATTGTTGGCCAACATCATATAAACCACGGCATCAACATCTGTGGACTCACTGAAGTACTCACTATAGTTCCCTGTGAATGTTGAGCATGTAGTTGAACCCATGGTGGTGATACAGCATTGAAGTTACTCCATCAAATCGGAACCCATCAAAATTGAATTCTTCTATCCACCACCTGAGATTTGACAGAAGGAAACGAAGAACTTCCCAGTTGGCATAGTTAAATAGTCTGCTATCCCACAACTCATGATAGCCGCGTTCTCCTGTATGAAAATATGAATCCTGTGAGCTTTGCCCAACATCAAACCCATTAAGGCCATCAGTGACATTGTTACTTGCATGACTGTGGACAATATCCATTAATACCCGCAGGCCTAAGCTAGCTGCTTTATCTATCAGATACTCTTAGGTCATTCCAACATGTGCTTCATATATGCGGGGAGAACTTGGTTTTGGAGGACGGGGGAATCTAAATTGATACCTGCATGATATTAAGGTCAAAAGACATGTCTCAGCACAAGATTCATAGAAGAGGAACTGGGGAAGTAAATATGTTGCTTCTCTTCCGGTGGCTTCTAAGCAATTGCAAGTTAGACTTTTCCTGCCTGAAGTAATTGAAATGTTAATCCCAAAAAGGAAAAGTTAAGTGATGGAACTGTCTTGGAACAAAATCTTATCCTGATCTGTCTCTTATACACATAAATGATGGTGTGTGATGAATAAAGTTTTTGATCGGTGAGAAAGAGTAGGTGTTAAGGTTGTTATTATTGACTTTTCTTTCTTGGTCCTTTTATAATGTGGGGAGAGGGTCCCTATTTATAAGGGGCCAGTAGCATCCCGATCTCCTAACTGATCGGTTTGCTCATCTCTTCCGGAGTCAAAGTTCCTGGTCAGACCTCACGGGCCTTCGGGCTGGCATCAGACAAATGCGGAACCGATACAAAAAGAGCATCTAATTTACATAATTGCCTTTAACGAGCCTATTATATGCCACGTGGGCTAGCTACCTGTCAGTTCGACATAGGTGCGCTACTTTGTGTAGACATCAGTGTGCAACAAATTAATAATCAGTAATGCTCACCTCAATATTTAACACCTAAATGTTGTACGTAATTTAGCAGACCATAAAAAGAAGACACAAACTTTTACCTTTCTGATGGTGGTGGATCCCAGTAAACACCATCATAAGGTGCAGCAAATTTGCCAGGTTCCACAGTAGCATACTTTATCCAAGCAGGAATTCGATCAACCGAAATTCCATTACCGTGCTTGAATCTGAACTTAACTCTTGAGTTGTGTGGAATGGCCGGATTCCCATCACGATCAGGAATCTTGATGCTCCATACACCAAATTGATTCTTTTCCATCTTATGTTTTGAACCATCCCATCCATTGAAATCACCAATTACTTCTGCTTCCCTTCATTTAACAAATGAGTTAAACAATTAGATCAAGGATAAAAGGTCAAAAACAGAATCGAGCAATGTTGCCAAACCTTTATATGTACAGGAAGAGCAAAAGCAACTACTTACTGCCAACTGGTAGGTACTTACTGTGCAGCAGGGGCCCACTCATGGTACAGTATGTAACCATTTTCTCTATTAAATCCAAATTTCAGATACCCTGTATATAAGACAGAAACCTGCATAAAACATCTTGTTGAACCCCAGCCAAGAATAAAGCTAGTTCAAGGAAGAAATTTAACTTTTAGAAAAGGGACCAATTGGATACACTGGTAAAATATTTTATACAGACAGTGTAACAAAGATATGCTTGACTTTGTAAAGTACAATTCCAAGAAAACTATGGACAGATGATTGAAGTATTCATGTTCTAAATAGTCTTGCATAAAAACAATAACCAAAGCTATTTGCTATATTCTAATTAATCATTACCTTGAGCAAATTCCTCAATCAAATAAGCTTCTTCTGCTCTATATATCTCTTTATTCTGTATCTAAAGTGATCCTTGTATGACTCAATGCTGGATCTTTGGCAAAGAGGCCGATATTTTCAGTATCTTCTTCTGTGTTTGGCATGGTTGAACTGTCATTGGTCAATCTAGCTGGGATAGCTAAAGAACGCTCAACCTAATGCACCAGAAATTATAATTAACTGTTGATGTCTATTGTCTATGCAAGCCAAAGGGAAATAGCAAAAGTGTAACTGTTATAAATTCTGTGAATGGCTTTTAACTAAGAATTAATTATAGAATAGGTCCTCAATATTATAATGTAATCAAACGGTATATTTGACAAAACAGTGGCCTCTCCAGCCAAAAAAGTAACATGAAACTGATCAACTTGTGTCACTTGAGTCCAAAAGAAAAATGCACAAAAGATAGCATGTTAATTCTTTGAAATCAGAGTTTCATCCACAGATTATCAAGAATTCGTGAGATGAGGCACTTAGTAATACTTGGTTACCCCTGGAGATGAAAATTTAAGGGTATTGCTTCAGCTGCCTTCAAACTTTTGTTTGAAGAATTCCTTAATTCACTTCCGATGGACCAAATCAAGAATGAGACACAAAACATACCCTTTCGTGTTTAAAGTTATTTGCTGGGGAAGGAAATCCTGCAGTTCTTAGAGATCCACATATGACTCTAGTGTGACGTTTTGAGATAAAACACCTGCTACTTGTTGATGCCTGTTTAAGGGGGAAAACGAAGGAACAATAGGTTATACAGAAGTTGAATCTTGTGCTGCAGTTCGTTAGGAGCATAAATGCAATAGCAAACAAAAAAAGCTTATAAGTATATGACTCTATGCATATATAACATTGAAGAATTTGTTGGCACTCTAAATGTACATGTGAACTAGAAATGGATCAAGGCAAATGGCTCTATCCATTTGGGCGCTATCAAGATCCATTGGATATTAGAGGTGATTTGAAACAACCGAGACAGTTCATTTGCCTTCTTTCTTTCCCTCATTTTCTTTACCTTCTTTTTCCTTTCAATGTCCCTTCTCTTTCTACCATTTATGTTTTTAATTCTTGAATGAGAGCTTCTAAATGTCAACTGTGTCATATGAAGCTCAACAAGTCCAACTAAGATCATCTGTTTTATACATTAATACTGTCTAAAAGAAGCTATCCGTCCATAATCGTAGCATTCAACGATTCAAATATTCATCATCTTCTTAATTAAACCAAATTATCATATATATTAGCTCCATAATCCCCCTGTGATCAAACTTAACTAAACTTATACACATCTGTCTCTTATACTGGCGGCAGGGATGAAGAGGGATAATGCAAAGCCAAGACAAATTCAAGAATTCCCCCACAAAAAAAAAACTAAAATAAGTGGGAAAAAAGAACGAGAAAGCACGTAACAGTCAAAACCCAACTTAAATTAAAGCAAAGATCTCATTTTTATCATTAGCAGTGCTCTAAAATGAGAATTGAAATACCTTTGAGCAAACTTTAGAGATTGCATGAGGAGGGCGTTAAGGACCCTAAAAAAGCAGGCCGTGAAAGTAAATTCCAAGAACAAGTATGCATATTCTTCTTCCTCCAAAAATTTTAGGAAGTCGGAAAATGTCTCTTATAGAGATCTAGATGTGTATAAGAGGAGAGAGAAAATGGAAGCTTGGAAATGGAAAGAGATGAATGAATACATTGGTCTGATGGGATATGATAATAAATCATTTATAGGAGGAAAATCTGTCAAGGTCAGGAGTGAGGAGTGAAGGAAGGAACCCACTCATGTCATCTCCTAGTAAAGTAAAGGGACCCACTTATGTCACATCAAGAGTGAGGAGTGGAGGGACCCAGATGTCATCTCTGCTTTTCTTTTCTCATCAATTTCATTTCATTTAAGCAAAGCATATGCTATGCTTTGGGTCTCACCAGTTCCAAATGCCACGTGAAAACACAAACTCCGTCCAAAATATAAAATGTAAACGAAGTAGGTGTTTGGTTCATAATTAGACTTCATCAGAATTGTAATGGGAATTATAAATTTTATTATTGGTATGAATTTATATCATTCTTTCTTACTTGTTTGGTTTGAAATAGAAATTGGTTTTATTATATTAATGAGTTACTCAATTTGAAACCCATGTCACAAGTAGAGAATGAAAATAGATATTTTCTACACATTTTGACATACAAGATTCCATAATACTCAATCAAACAACATTTTTAAGATCATTAATTTTAATTTTCATTCTTTTCGTACCCATAAACCAAACACCTTCTTAGTTAATATTTCGTGATACCTTTAGAATTCAAGCAGATTATACTCATCTTAAATAGCATTCTTAGACGATTCTTGTCCGTACATTATAGGATTTTAGACACCTGATTAATCAAGTTAATTATCTTACTACCTCAAATCTTCAAGTAATTCCTATCCTGATTAGCTATCATGTTGATATCCAATTGGTCCCTTTATAAAAGAAATGAATAATGAAAGCAATTGACAGAAACATCGACAACTTTATTTTTCTTCATCATTCAAGTGGTAGAATCATATTCTTACATCGGCTTTTTTTTTTTCTTTTTTCCCCGATATTAAGTTAATTATGTGCTTGATCAATATGAATATCCAAGTGTTTTAAAGGGGTGATGCTGGAAAATCCAAGGATAATGGCAATGGTATTATTGGTATTATATGTTCTAGATGTGTATAAGAGACAGGAGTATCTTGATCAGGATAGGAGACAGCCTTATTACAGGTTAACTGTGTTAATGAAAGTAGCCATAGAGTTCCAAGAAGCAGATACAACAGTTCCAGGGGTTAGTATCATCTGTTGTTGGAGCATTCAAGATAACTCTGAAAAATCTGAAGGGGAGCAGTGCGTTGGAGCCATCGATTGGCCATGATGCAAACTGACCAGGCTTGCAAAGTGTTTCATCATTCTCGTGTATTCTCAAGTTCTGCCAGTTCTCCCCATCCGAAGAGCCCTGAAATGGCATCAACAGACATTCTTCTGTTACCCGACTCTCAAACAATCATCGTATGTCTAATTTGTGCATGTAACCGTATCCTTATGTATAAGCAAGTGTGCAAATGGAGTCGTCGGAGTATTTGTTTGTTTGTTTACAGATATGCTCTACCTGAAAATTCCAATATCTCATGAAAGCCATTGATCCATCCTGCCTTAATGTGTAATAGTTGCACATGAGCTGCATCAACCATAAACAAATTTTCCATCAGAAATTCCACTTCCCTTGTTCACAGTCCTGATTTCTCCCTCTTAAGAGTTCAGGACATGAACAGGTCATGTTTCAGAAACTATCAAACTAGGCTAGTAGAAGAAAAGAAAAAGCGAGATGGTGGGGAACAAATAATGACTAATCATTTGCCCACCCTAAAGTAACGAGGTGAATTATTTATCTTTAACTCTCGAGTATTAGTTGCTCAAAAAAGGTCACTCACGTGTAAACTGCAATGAGCATTTGTTTACTTTCCATGAACTACCAGAGGAGGATCACTCCTCAAATACCAACCAAAAGCTGCTAAGTCTCAATTGTTGCCCCGTATAATCAGTCACAATTTAAAAATACAACCCAGAAATAAGGTCCATGATCCATGATGCACTTAAAATAGAATGAAGTTTAATTAAAGAACCAAACCTGGTGACCAGTACCAATATCAACCATCCACCATGAGGTGTTCCTTCCATCCTCCATCCTTGGCCCAGCAAAAGATGTACCCTGGCGGCCAAGAAGATTATTTTTTGTGGGGGAATTAAATAGCGCCCAAATGGATAGAGCCATTTAAAACAGCCTGAACTCATAGTTGACTCTGTCCTTGATGCCATCTACCTTAGGATCAGTGAATCTTGATATGGGACTGCTAGCAGTGACAGTTACACATCTAAATGATTCCACTTCAGATGTAAGTAATAAGAAAATGAAGTGTAAATAAAAAAAAATTGTTAGCAGTTCAAAAAGTTTTACCTTAGAAAGGACAGGATTTACCCACTGGTGTTTACCATATGATGTGCCTACAAAATAAAGTAACCCGTTGCTATCCCCGTCACATATGTATTGAAGTTCCTTAAAACTCGACTTCCTGTGTTGAAATCTGACACTTCAAGGAATGAGAATTTATCAGCATTTGAAATCTGCTTAATTTAACATCCTGTCTTTAAAGCGTTAAGTCCAAGTTCTAGGAATCCAATGGCCTCTTGCACCTGTCACATTGTTCATTCAACAATGAAATCAGAATAGCAAACCTTCCAATGGGCTTTTAATCATATATCTTTTGTCAAGTTTGGCTTACCAAATAATCAAAAGGAGGAATGTGTTTGCCAAGGTTGCTCCTCTCTAACTGCAAAATGATGAAAGGACATCACATGTCAACGCTTTCTGCTTCAGAGATCAGGCAAATAAATGGACAAAATCTACAGTAATGTACCTTCTTAAGTACTGAACATGGAAGCAATGGGAAGCGCACGTGAGGTAATAAAGTATTTAGAGACTTGAACCTCTCTCGAAACAGAATTTCAGGGGTAGAATTTAACAGTATTTCATCAACTCTCTCCCATCCACACAACTCTTGTGCTTGTAAACACCAGAGCAACACAGCATTGAGAACCCTTTCTTCAGAGGTTACGGTCAAATCTGGATGCTGCAAAATGTGTGCTTTAACAGGATGTTGGAAGGTAGCATAATGGGAGAGATTCTGATGCTATGACTGTTCTAATATGCATTTAGAGTACCTAAAAGTTCTCTTCTTTATATTCTTTCTAAGAATAAGTACATGGAGTTCACTTATTGATCTAAACAATGTACTGATTAAATAACTGCTCCCAAAAAATTATTTTGTAAGATGTTGGTTGGACCAGCAGTTCCAGATCGTTGCAAGAAATAACTTTCTGGTGAAATAATTCATAAGGTTAATCCTATTTATTGTGTAGCTATCTAATTGAAGAATTAGAAAAGCAAGAATCCACCTGTAAGATGTTGCCAAAAGTTTCTTCATCTAACATGACAAAGTCAATGCTGGCGGTAGTACAATCCTGTCTCAAAGATGAACCATACTAACTGATCTCATTCCTTAAATTTTAGTTCTAGAGGGTAGACTTTAGGAATATCACAAAGGCAATGCACAAAATTCAGAATTTAACTACTGAACATTATTTATTAAGGAAAGGGTCACCCAATTACCTCTGAGAGGTTCTCTAGAAATGTTTTGCAGCATTCCTGATGAAGAAGCGCAACCCCAAACTTATCTGCCAGTAGAAGAACCTGGAGTAATAGAGTACCAATGTCCAAGGTGTCTCCTTTAGTGAGTTGCCCATTATAGATGAACTCAAGCATGACCAGAAATGCATCGAAAGATACATCTTTTAAGCAAATCATGGATGCAGCAGTCTCACTCATTCCATTGGTGAACATCTGTGAAATGTGAATGGTTTTCTTTTTCAGGAGCAATACAGTAAAATATTAACTGTACAAGAACAATTTGATGCCACAGGAATGTTCAAATGAACGTTGGATGCCAAACAAGACAGTTGTCCAGTATTCAAAGGATATAATGCATGAATGAGGAGAACACAAAATTCTCACTAGAATATGCTCCAAGCACCTGAGAAGTTACTGGTTATTGTAGCCTCAGATATGTTTCAGGCATCAAACTGACTTGGAAAACAAAATCAAGCTAATTGCCTAGTGCATGGATAGGTCTAACATTTCTAAACGCATTTCAGGATCCGCTATACAAAAATTCTAATACGGGCAGCATAATCAAATTCTTGTATCGGCAGATTGAAGGGCATTAATCAATTTGACAAAGATTCTTACTGTCGGGACCAACCATAAGATACACAGTTGAGATAAAAAAAATCATGCAAAAAGAATTAGTAAACTGACATACCTTTGTAAAAGGAATGCTCCATAAACTAAGGACAATTTTATGAGCCCGTGCAATGAGGCCATGGCCTTCAATGCAGATGTCTACATCACAGTATTCACCCTCCAAGTGAATTTGCTTAAGCTTCTGCACATTGATGCGTAGGCCAGAGGGAAAGGCTGCACCGCAGTGCTGAGTGCTTGGATGTGAAAGTTCCACACACTTGCCCGAGTCAAACAACTTTTTGTTGAATTTAAACCGTTCAATAATTTGTTCGCACTGCTTTGTCAAAGATACAACTTCAAACCGCTGGCTCAGAGCCCTCAGGGAACTGAGATGTGACTCAGGAATCTATCGAATTCAAAAGGAACAAAATGATCAAATATAAAAATTAATAAAACAATTAGCCATAATTAAGAGGTGCAATCTGCAAAATGCTGCTAACATAACAAAAACACTCATTCTATTCTACTGCTAATGATGTATACTATACGTGCAGTCCAATCACTATAATGCAGGAATCATAGCAGAAACACCAATCTGCCAAATGCTAAAAACATAGGACATCTAAAAAACATCAAGATAAACAGGACAATGCAGATTATAACACAACTAAAGGAAATTATTGATCTCTCTGGGCCATATAATTTGCTACCAACTTTTATTGCCCTGAAACTTGGAATCATAAGTCAATTATGATGGAATAATGTAACACAACCGGCCAAATAAATATTAGCTAAGAAAGAACATAAAATGATAAAACCAAGTTTTATAGTTTATAAGAAATGAGACTGACCTGGGTATGGCCCGTGTAGATATATTGCAGAAGTGCATGTAGAATTTCATAATCTAAATTGGAAAGGTGGATGACATCATCCAGCACCAGCAGACCCAAATTCAAAATTACCTGATGCTGCCAAGATTACCTTGTGAGCTGGGACAACTCTTTCCTCCTTTCCAATGACGAAAAACATGTCAGACAGTTCCCAACTTTCCAGAAAGTTTTCAAGACCCCATTTTTCATAGTCTCCGGTTTCATTTTCCAACTCTTCTTCGCAATTATCAAACCTATCGTGTTCTTCATATTCTACATGTCTCCACAAGGAAATATGATTTTGTGTGAGGGGCAGCACACTAACATTTTTATATCCAACATGCTTATCCCAACTGCTAAGTCCAACATACTGCACAGTACAGTTGGGTTTAGAGTCAAGCCACTGAAAACAAAGATTCTGAAAAGGATATCTTCCCTTGCCAATGCTGATCAAACCATCATAAACGCTGATCCAGTAGCTCTGAAATGCAGAAGCACAGCAAAGACCAACTCCAGCCACATCAACCACTGTTTTGCCATCAACCTCAATCTTTAATCTCTTGTTTGAGAAAAATCTCTCCAGAAGGCTTGCACCTTTTAAGAAACAAGCCTTAAGAGACTCTCTTTACACTGGCACTCAGAAAAATAAGTCCTACAATTTAACAAGTCTTAGACCACACTAAGAACTTCAGCAAACAACTTGATCTTTGACCTATATGATAAATGATCCAACAATATAATTGTCAGAATAGGAATTGAATTGACCCAAGAAAAGGATAATAATTAAGTCCAAAAAAGAAAAGAAGGCCTTAACCACAATACCAAAAATATCAGAGGCAAATACTGAAATTTCATTAATACAAGAGATCTAATCTGACAGTTGGAAATGTCAGTATCCGACAGAGACCCCAGAAATTGCTAGAAACCATAAAACTAAGACAAAAGTTCAGAGCCCCACAAAACAAGTACAAATATCAAGCCAACAACTTGGCATCAGGTACCAATCCTAAACCACATTCTTATCCAGCTTACTCAATCAATATATTAAAATTAAACATCTTATCAAAAGAATAATATAAATACACTCAATCTAAAAAGACCCATTTAGATACGGAAACATAGCTGGTGACTATTCATTCAGAACAACTCAAAAAATATCCAGATTGTCAGCATATAAAAAAACTACTCCCTCCCTCCTCCCCCTTTTTCTTAAAAAAAATTAAAGAAAACTAGGTTTTTATCTAAAACTTTTGATGGGTTTGATGTTACCTATATTAGAATAGCAGATATTGATGAAATGAACAGCTGCAAGATCCAGCATCAACAATTCACAAGATAAAGTTTGAATCTTTTTAGCTCTATTATTAACAACCTTAACAAAAACTTGTGGGGTTCATGCATCTAAGAGTTAACAAAATGGTAGAAATTGAGATGAGAGGCTGTCAATGAATCCAAAATGATACAAAAACAACCTGGTACTGAGGGGACGATTCATTTGGAATTCTTGGATTGATAGCTTAGAAAAACAAATTAACAGAACAACAATCCGGCGCACTTGACACTTGATAAGGGATTGGTATTTGGTAATTATTAGTGGTAGTGACAATCTGATTGGATAATATTATTATTATCATGAAAATAATATTTTACAATTATTTATACAAATCTTGTAATCTTTTTTTTTATAACTCACATATTTTTATATAGTATACCATATTAGAAGGCAAATATTTACGTGGTTTTATTTTTGATCTCACTAGTATACTGAGGTATATGAATTTAGAGAAAGGCTCATAAAATGACATTAATTGATATACTATAAAAAAATTTAAAATTTAATTCTGATCATAAAATTTATAGATGAAAATAAAAATCAGATCTATCTAAATATCTTATTTCCTATTAGATGAGATAGGTCCGATGAAACCATATTCTAATGGTGAGAACCTTGGGCATTAGTGATGTCTTCGGTTCTAGTTGTAAGTGTGAATATAGTCTAATTTTGTATCATAATTAAGTGTGAGTTTAATTTAGCTAATTTTATGATAATTAGTAGCGAAAGACACATTCATTGTGTGTCATAGAAAAATAAATTTATTTGTAAACTTTTATATAAAAATTATCTTTAAAAATTTGAATAATAACAAAATTATTTCTAAATTATTTTAGAAGCCAACATATTACTGTGCTAATTTTATTTAATATTAAAATTTATGGTAGTGGTCACAAAAAAAATGTAGTGGAAGTTAATATTACATGAAATTTAGACCCATTTGGTCTCTTATTAAATTTTCCACTACATAAAAACTTCACAAAAATGTAGTGGATAAAACTTGGTTTTATCATTTAAAAAGAGACCAAATGGGAGAAATTAGTATATTAATTTGGAACTCTCCATCTATATATATGTATATAGTAAAGTAAGTAAGATAGTATTTGTGTTAGTTATAATATATTATTGAGTTGTAAATATTGATTTATTGTGGGTTATTTATAATTTTATCAAAAAAAAATTAAATTTATACTCTGTAAAGGAGTTTTTTTGGTTTGAAGCAACATCTTTCTTGCAAGAAAGATCATGGCTGAGTTGAAAACAAATAACGAGACGGTCAACAATCCGTTGTAGTCTAGGTGGTTAGGATACTCGGCTCTCACCCGAGAGACCGGGTTCAAGTCCCTGCAACGGAAAATGTTTTTTCCCGCCTTGTGACACTTTTAAGATTCAAAGGATCATCCATCAGATGTATTTCAGATTAAAAAAAATCAGCAAAAGTTTTTACATCAGTTTAGAAGGAAATGCAGGGCAACTTATGTTGCTCAAAAGGATTGCCCCAAATGCATCCATTTCTTTTAAGTAAAATTACTGCTTAAGACACTAGGCTTTTCGAATCCTGCTAGAAGTTGATGCATCCAGAAGAAAAAGGGCAGGTTGTGATTTTGCAGCATATCCATATTTGGATGTGCTATACTTTCTGTGAACCCCGGTAAGCTTGTCATTGCCTGCCTTTTGATGGAAAGAAACCATCAGTTTTGAGCATTCCCTGAAATAACCAAAAAGATGACAGTCATTATCTTAGTCTGATTTTTTATTTCCCAACAAAAACAAAAGGAGAGGTTCAGAAGCTATTTACAAAAGCTGATCTTCGGTGTAGTTTGTGTGCCTCTCACATGTCTTACTCCACTTCTTAGACCCACTGAGAGAGCATTGTGCAGTAAAGATTGCTGCTGCTGCTAAGACAGAAGGTGGGAACCTAAGCATTTCATACTCAACGAGGCACAGCTCGATTATGAAGAAGGACAGAAGCTCCAACTAGAGTCACCAAAAAATTATGACTAGTTATATATTAGCCAGATCAAGCAGGTATACAAAAATTTCACATAGACTAAATGACAAACAAACCTTTTTGGTCAGATTGAGCGGCTTTAAGAAAGCGCCTCATGAAGACATAAGGAGTGGGCACTGATAGATTAAACTGTAAGGTATTGATCATTAAGCTCTCCTGCAGCCAGTTGGGTTCTAGTTATATACGATAACATAAACATTCAGAGATGAAATCATTGTTAATTTGTACTGCAACAAACCTACCATCTCAAGCACTTCTTGTCTGCTGTAAGCCCTGTCAGAGATCAATATGAGATCTTCAACAACAGGAACAGAAACTTCTTCGTACTTGCAGGCCAGAAGCATTGCTGTCACTCCAACAAGTTGGAGTTTCTTTCGCACCACAGAAACGATTGTTAAGAATCTATCGATGAGATTGACAGTTAAATACAAGGTCTCATCCATCAGTTCAAACTTGTAATGCACCTATACATTCAGATATATAGTGCGTTAATAATGAGACTGCAGCCTTTCTTCTTATTCATGTGATTTCACAAATTTTTTTTCTCCTTATTAATGTGATTTCATTAATGATAAATACAGATGTGTATAAGAGACAGAATTCCAATAATCGATCTGTCTAATGCAACATGTTTTGCATACCTCAATCAGCCAGTAATTAGAATACCTCTCATCCTCTCATTAATGTCAAATTGCTGAGCCATGTAGTTTGGTGGGACACAGCTAGAAATCTGCATGAAAAGTAGAAAACAAAGTGAAACAAAGATACAAATTTCAACACTAACAGCGAGGATCAACTGCTTGCTGCTGTATATTTCTTTCTCTTTTTTTGAAACAGGAATTAGTAAGAAAATCTAATCTACAACAGTGCAATTAACAGACAAGCTGTGGGAATCAGTATAGATGTTTCATATAATGAACTAGTTAACCTTGTAGCCTCAACTACCCCTAGTCAACATATATTCTTTCTAGACTATAAAATGGAAACAGGACTAATTTGCTTAATTGAATGGAAACAGGCGAACACAATCGCGAGCGCAATGAATGGGAAAACATTCTCAGCTAAGGAGTATAGTTGTTTTATGATCCATGTCCTTCTGTAGTAGGCATGGATGTCACCAATATACTCCACAACGGCAAGCGGGTTCTTCTTATCAGGACTGTCTATGTCCAAAACTACTTCCTCAGATATATCCTCCATTTCGATTTCAGCATCCTACATCAAGGACTGGATAAATGAAACCATCCAAGAAAATCAAATACAAATCTAAAAAGTGGTCCAAATACTACCATTCTATCTATTTCCTCGACCATAGCTTCTGTGTGTTGCACAGACATCGGCACTGGATAGTCACCATCTGGCTTGTTATCCTCTACATCAATGATGTGCAACAAATCTTCTGATTCACTTGCATTAGGTACTACTGATTTGATTGGTGGCTTTGTTTCCTGTGGTATTAAAAATTACACAGTTTTTTCTTCAAACTAAAGACGACTCCAACTTCCTCCTCTAGCTGCATTTGTTCTAAAACAGAAGTATACCTGAACCAACAGAGGCTGATGCTGTTTCGTCACTATTTGAGCCGCAAAATTCCTAATCAAATAACAAGAACCAAAGCAAACAGACAAAGTGACACAAAATAGTTCATTCTGCATACAAACTGTGCAATTTTTTACTCTTTGACAACAACTCAAAACAAATGAAAAAAGACACAAGAATTTCCGAACCAATGTAAATAGATGTTGATCTACTAACCTAGTAATTGGTCGATGGACTGGAACAGGAGGGATTTTACTAGCAATTGCATTCATTTTCTGACTAAAATGACAAGTGGTTCAAAAAAATTGACTTCCACTCATCAAAACTACTGATTAGAAAAAAGATAGATGAAAGAACCTTGAAGAACCAATAAAGATGAGGGTACAAGGGATCATACTCTGTCAAGACACCTCTTTTGTGGACAACACAGGGATAAGGTGGAGCAGTCCTAAGATGTTCCTGTTGATGGTGCTCAATGCCCTCCTATTTTGCCCAATTGCTTCCACCAACTTTCTTCCTCTAGCCCCCATTTCCCCTTTTGATAAACAGTCAAATCCCATTTCAGAAATTAGCATTTTGCAAACAATTTATCCCAGACCATGAAAAAAATCAAACAAATCATCTAAATCCAAGATAGAGATCAAAATAAAGAAGACAAGCCCTGATTAAAATTTCAAATACCTTGAATGTTAGAGGACCTGATCACACACGGATAGTTCTCATCTGATCCTACCATCTTGGCCATCTTCAAGAACAACTGTGCATAATAGAAAATAAACAGAATCCCATTAAATCCCATTTAAAGAATTTGGATTATTTGTCCATAACCAAAGAAAAAATCCCAGAAAATACCTGCAATAATTTGGAAATATTGAAGTTAGTGGAGGGCATTCTTCCGTTAAACAAATTAAGTCTGATACTGGAGAGGGTAAATCAGAAAATGATAAGGAGAAATAGATAAAGCGGAATTGAAGGGTAAAACAGCGGAAATATGTCGGAAGAATGCCGGTGCCCTCTTTTCATAATTTTGAAACTAACGGCTAGTAAAATTGTAGCCCCTGGATGAAAAGTTGCGATGGTCTGTGATTGTTCGCTCTTTGACCCTACCCGCCTTCAATTTTTTTTTTTAATTACTTACTAATTAGATAAATTATGATGCCTTAAATTAAATTAAAGGAGTATGTTGTTATTGTATTAAAGTCAGACAGGTCTGGTGTTACTTATTTTTCATTTTTTTTTTTTTTACAAAAATCTAATGGTATTTTGTTAATACATTTGAATTGTAGTGAGCATATTTCTCTTATTAATATTTAATTACTTTACAATGATCCTCTTCATTTAGAGATAAATGGAGGCTCTTTTATTTATCTTTAAAAATAAATTTTAAATAATATTTTTAAATCACTAAGAAACCGTTTATAATTTAAGCATATTTTACATGAATTCTTTACAAAAGGTTAGGAAAAAATAATGATGTTTTATCATTTGATTATCCAAATATAGAAACTGTTGTACCATGCAAAAGTGTTATAAAATTCAACCCTAAAAATTTTCTGAATTAATTAATTTTTAGATATATTAAAATTTTCTAAATTAATTAATTTTTAGATATAATAAATCTATTCAATGAGATAAAATTAATGGTATATTCATCTTTTTTTGAATTTTAAATATACATACCATGCCTGTATAAGAGAAGAGAAAATTTATTAATGTATAAGCCCATGCAAATCTTGTCTAACTTGACAACTTTGTATTTGCTTTAGGGTTAATAACACTTTACCCCCAAACTATGAGATTATTACATTTTACCCTAAACTTTAAAAAAAAAGTACTTTACCCCTATGTTAACTAGTCAATCATTACTTTTTTAAGTTTGTCAAAATAATAATAGATTTATAGACAAAATTACCCGTGTTTAAAGTTAATAATATTTTGCCCCTTGAGTATTTATTTTACCTCCTAAATCAAAATAGTATATAATTTGTCTCCAAATACATATATTTAATTTATAATTATATTTGTAAACCTTTTTGTCTAGTACATAATAATGCCTAATATTTCTTCTTTCATAGTTATAATTTTCAAATTTATTTTTTTTGTTTCAAAATACTAGGAATCTATAAATGATATGCCTTGTAAAAATATCTAAATTAAAATAAAATTGTGGTAGAATTTAAAATTTTTGAAATTCATCCCATGAATTTAAAGACCTTTTAATTTAAAATTTTAAAAGTTTTCTTAGTGCCTAAATTTTTTAATTCATTTTTAATATTGTTAAAAATGTTTTTAAATTTTTGCAATCTTTGAAGCCCAATTAGTATATATGAATTTTGACAAATTTTTTACAACTTGCTCGCAAGTATATGTTCGAGTGGTCATAGACAGGTATCTGGTTCATAAGTCAAAATGGGTACTCGACCCTTTTGCGATCGGATTAAGAAAATTTCGATTCTCTACTCAATTCACACAAACGGGTATCTGGCTAACTAATTACCTACAAAAGAGGATCGGGTAGATCGAGTACCCGACCCTATATACAACAAAACATGAAAATAAAAAAATGCTAATCAATTTAATTTCATATATTTTGCTTACACCCCACCATGCTTACATCCCAGCAGACAAGCAACAACAACAATTAATTCTTCAAGTATTAGACAAAATACATAAAAATGTTTACATCCTAACAAACATACTTACATCCCAACTAGGGAACATGAAGAGATAATTGAGGATTAGAGAAAAACGAAGAGGATACGAGGAAGAGAATGAGAAGAAGATGTAAAATCTATGAGACACTATCAAAATGATATTAAGTGTAGTAATTTATAAATGTGAGATTATACACATCTAGATGTGTATAAGAGACATAACTTTATTAATTTTTAAATTTGAGGAAACCCTATTAAAAAAAATTTACAAATTCAACTTTGAAATTGACGAGTGAGTATTCGACACACTGAGTAATCCGACCTTTTATTCGACCCAATTTTCAAAATGCAATTCAAGTACTTTATTTTTTTAATTTATAACAAATCGATTCAACGAGTCAATACACGTGTTACTCCAACTTTCAAATAATCTTTGAATACTTTACACTATTAAGAAGGCGACAAAATAACTAATTAGCCAAAAAATAAATAAATGAATACAACTACAATTGAACTTACCATATTACTTTTCAAGAATCAAACTTGCTTTAGCAAGTTATTTTGATACTTTATATATTGATCCTAGTAAAACAAAAGTGATGACATTTAATCTTGGTTAGTTATACTTTATTCCCTTAAATTTTAATATTATTATTATTTTAGTCTTTAACATTATCTTTTGAATATTTAATCTCTTATTTAGGGTTAATTAAAGTATACCCCCTTAAACTTTATACACACTAATATTAAAATCTGTTTTTTTTTTTTTAGCACTAAACCTCCTTGACTAATAAAATCAACACTTACGCAAGTAGAAAACTGGTTAAATGGACAAAAATACCCATGAGTTAATTTCACTTTACTTCCTAAACTTTATAATTACTAACACTTTAGTTCTTAACATTTTTTTGTTTTGCATTTAACCCTTCGCTCGTGCCAATTCAACGCATCACTCTATCCCTATTCTATTTTATTATTTTATATTGTTGCCTCCATTTAATTTAAATTCCTCCACTAACTATGAAAAGTTCTTATATGTCCAATTCACGGTCTTTACCAGAAACGCGTGGTTAAAATAAGAGATATCCTCATTTTGTTATATTATTATACACATCTAGATGTGTATAAGAGACAGCTTGTGTGCCTTGTAATTTAAATAGGCTAATTTAGATAAAAAAGTCTAGTAAATATTTGAATTAAACTTCTAGGCATTTGTTCATATTTAATTATACATTAATTCAAATTTTCTCTTGAGGAAATATATATTCATAAAACCAAAATAAAGAAAAAGATATTAAAATAAATAGGATTACAATTGTCAAGTATGTAATAGTTAATCGAAGGACTTTATTATAAGAACAGTTATAATGCCTAAAGTGTTATACACATTTAAACTTTAAGGGATAAAGTGTAATCAAACAAAGAAAATGAATAAAATGGAATAGGGATAAAATGGTCAAAACATTAAATTGTGATAACAGAAAGAGTAAAGTGCTCAAAAGATAACGGAAGAAACTAAAGTGTTAGTAATTAAACCCTTCTTTTATGCCAACTAAGTATTATGACCATTCTACCACAATTTCATTTTGTTATTTTTTGGTTTAATTATAATTTACCCCTTAAACTTTAGTACTTAATATTGTTTTTTTTTTTGAGCAGATCCCTTTAATTAAACCAATTATATAATATGAAAATTCTAACTTTATTTATTCTACTTTTTATTTTAGTTTTATGAATCTATTTTTCATCCACAAAATTAATTTATATGTAGAATTAAATCAATTTAAGGGTTTAGATGTGTATAAGAGACAGCATTTCGACTAAAATGACTTCTTTTGTTGAAATGTCAACTAAATAGATAGATATATCAATGAATCTAAAATTTTGAAATATATTTTTACTCTTTAAATTGATATGTGCTCAGATAGATTAAAAAATATTATAATTTGAAATAACAAAGTACATTAGTTTGACAGTATGGTGCTAGTAGTAGTTAGCGGGGAATTCTTACATAGACGCGATCTTTGGATTAATTTGTGGACCTTGCATTTAAATAAGACGCACATATTATGGAATAAGGTATGCTAATGTAAAAAAGTAAGATGTGGCTGTTATTAATCAAAATGTCTACAGGTAATACCATGAATTATGTTTAGATAAGATTTTTTTGCAGTTACCGGATGAATTTAGAGAAAATGGAAGCCAAAAAATAAATTAAAAATGGAATAAAATAAGGATAAAATGGTGAATTTGCTTATAATTGGTATACGGACCGGTTTAGTGCTTAAAAAATAATACCATGGATCGAAATATTAGCAACTTTATAGTTTAAAGGGATAAAGTACAAATAAATCTAGGGTATATTTGTCCCTTTAGTCAAATTTTGACATGCCATTGGATTGACCGTTAATTAAAGAACTTTAACTCAAAGATAACTTTTGGGACAAAGTTAGACTAAAATTTAAGTGGGTAAACTGTAGTTAACCCTATATTCTTTTGGTATGTGCCTCAACAAAAGGAAATAATAATAAGGGCATTATAGTCATTCCATGTAATAAAGGGAAGTGTC
>JANKKI010000396.1:0-57500 GCA_025175665.1 Cinchona pubescens
AGTTCTTAAATCCTTTTAAAAAATATAGCAGGTCATAAAATAATTTAAAAATATATGAGTTCATACAAGAGGTAAGAACCACCTACCTTAGTATGCAAATAAATGCCATAATCTCACGTTGGCTCCTCCATGGTTTTGATGATACCTATAAGAGGTGCATTGTAATTACTTAATTAGATTGACTATTGACTAATGATATTCTATAACTAATCTTCCCATTAATCCCCTTATCCACTTAGTCTAATGTATATCTAGACACACTAAGAATTGTTTCACTATATACATGTATATTCATAGTGAAAAGTAGATGTGTACTACTATACTTTTATAAAGTTGTCTCATATTTGCATACTTAGTTATAATATTTGAAGGATCCCCAGAACTTTATTTGGGTAAATTAAAGTATTTTGAAACAATTGCAAGCTTCAAAAATTTGTTAAAGACCTCTTTTGAAACCTTAGAAAGTTGGTGCGGATATTTAAGAATTTTTAAAAATATTTGAGGATATTTTGGTACCTTGTAAAATTTATTGTTGTCTCCACATAGTTTCTAAAACCTTTGGGGTCATTTGCAAGTTCTCTTACATAGATGTGTCCTTATAACTTCCAGAAATTTTTGAGAGTCTATGTAAAATATTTGCAATTGTAAAAGTCATTTTGTAACAATTAAAGGCCCCCAAAGACTACTAACACCATTTTAAAATCTTTCGGAGCTAATTATAATTCTCAAAATTTAAAAAAGACCCAAAAACTCTTTTTAAAATGTTTTAAGTCAGAAAAATTAATATTAACAACATCAGGGATTAAGTTACAGTTTTGGAAAAATTCTTCTCAAGCCCTCTTCTTCCTCTCTTAACTTTCTTTCTGTAACTGAGACATGTCACTAAGTGGCAATTTGTTGCAAATTCGACCTAACGAAGCTTTCTTCCTCTAACGTTCGACGGCTCAAACCATCCAATTGTCTCTTTAGTTTGCAACAAGGCCACACTGTCCTATTCTGGTGAATAGTGATCAAACTCCAATAACCATCAATCAACCTCGAGATTGATGATTTGGCCACTGATCTAGACCCTCCGGTCAGATCCCTCTCTTTTACTTACTGGAGGTGAATTAGTTAGAGTAGGTCGACTGATCCCCATTTCTCCAGCCACTATATTAGCGCCACTCTATTTTTATTTTTATTTTTATTTTTTTACTTTTTAGATAGAATAGTATTAATATTTTGTAAATTAATTTTCTAGAAAATAAAATCCATTGTGAACTTTATAAAGTACAAAAAAAAAATTCTTTAACAGAAACTATGACCATTTAATCTTTAAATCTCCTAGCGATTATAACTAAAAAGTAAAAAAATAAAAATAAAAATAAAAATAGAGTGGTTATTTAAATAGCTTTCTCTTATACACATCTAGAATGTGTATAAATTACAGATCTGTAATTAATCACATATTTATGTTATAAATTAAGATGTGTATAAGAGGTTACTATAATTCTACACGTGTAGAAGAATAAAATAAAAATTGTTAATAGAGCACAAAGTATTTATTGAGAGAAAGAGTTCCTAATTTCCTACATTTTCTTTCCAAAAATCTATGATTTCTTTCCTATTTTCACTTATGTTAATCAATTAATTAATTCCTTAATTTCCTCTAATCACGAAATCCCTTGATTCCTTCAATTAGTAGACTTTTCCTAATAAGTGTTTTCAATCAGCTTAATTTGGCCAAAAATATTTGTGTGTTTACAGTGTCATTTGGGAACCTTTCGAGATACTTGTCTAACCACTTGACCCACTTTGTCTCCAAATTTATAATGGAAGCACCTTGATTTCTTGCAAATAGCCTCATGGTCTCTCCTAAGTTTTCATCCTCCTTCTAAACATCTAGATGTGTATAAGAGACAGATTTAGAAGAGAAAGTGAAATGACAAAAAGGGAAAGTAATGCCTCAAGCTCCTTTTAGTTTCGCAAGTTGAGCATAAACATCTTCCGTACCTTAGAAGAATAAATACTTTTTACTCCTCTTATCAACCCCAACCTTCTAGTAATGTATAACCATTAATGCTGTCTCTTATACACATCTAGATGAGATCGGAAAGTACATGGTGCAATGGTTGGTATGATCTAGATGAGGAGGCTTGGTTATGGTAATTGGACTGATGGCCATTTTGAGATGATTGAGCACCCCATGAGAAGTTGAGGTGGTTCCTTCAAGATGGATTATAAGTGTTTCCATGTACATTTGGTTGGGGTCTCGATTAATGAGGTTGGTTCCCTACATAATTCACTTGTTCTTGATGTATTAAAGTCCCCCATTATCAACCAGGAAATATTATTCATTCTATTCTTTAGTCTATATAACTGCTGCCACAATGGTTTTCTATCGTCAACATCATTATGAGCATACACAAAAGTAACATAAAAAGATTTCTGTCATCCCAAATGCTCCATTACAAGTTACATTTATTTCTAAGATTATATTTACAACACCATGATCCCACATAATTTAATTGCTCGTTTTGCAATGAAGGGCCTTCAATTATACATTGACCATTTTGATGGTCAACAAAAGTCACAAAAGTAGTGGACCAGGGGTTTGGATTGGTACGACTTATACACATCCCTGATGTCTTATAATGAGACAGTGAGATGACCATCAAATTTGTAATAAATTTATTTTGGGCCAATTGCATCAGAATGATGATGAATAGAAGAACTTGACATGTACCTTGAGGTATGGGTTGAAACTCATGAGACTGCTTAAACGAATGGCATAACCAGCCCAAGTTGATAGTAGTACTGAATCTGTAGTCTTAAGCACATATTGATGTCTTCATGGTAGATGTGGTTAAGAGACAGGCTTAAAAGAGGCCCGTACAATTCCATATCACTCTTGATAAAGCCCATTGTCGAACATTTGCACTTCTATAAAAGTGATATGGAATTGTACGGGCCTCTTTTAAGCAACTCCTTGTATCTTTTCCATGCTTCTCCAATCCCTTTTTTGGCATCTTATTTAAATGTACAATAGTCTGAGTTAATTGATTTTATTCGTAAGCCTTGCAGTTCTTGAAGGAATAAAATGCTTCGTTAGGAATTCTTGTGCAACTCATTCCATGTAGTGAATGTCCCTTAGTCATGGCTTTGCAACCATGCTTTGGCTCTATCTCTAAAGGAAATAGAAATACCTTCATTCTAACACAATCCGGATGTACTCTATTAAATTTGAAAATATCTAGCACCTCTTCAAAATTCATCAAAATGTGTGTAGAGGTCATTAATTTAACTACTCCCAAATGTTGCATGCACTTATACACATCTATGAGTGCCTAGACCTCTACACAATTTTGATGAATTTTGTTCTTGTTGTGCTTGAATTTGTAATTTCAAAAGTTGGCATGGCATAGTTTCTCGACCTGTCTCTTATACCTATTAGACACTATTAAGAGACATTTCCATTTCCAACCAAACCATTATTACCCATGCCTTATTCATTATTAAAATTTCTAAGGTTCTCATCATCCTCTTTTCTATTGTTATTATTATCTACCATTGTTAGAGACAGTTCTTGCAGTTTATGGTTCTTGAGAAAGGGGTCTTACTACCTCTTGATTGGGAGCTCAAAAAGACACTAAGCAAAATTCGGAAAGAGAAAAGACTACAACAAGAACAAGGTGCCTTGCAAGTCAAATATCAAAGGCAAGGCACCAAATACAATAGTCAACTATTGACTAGCAAATGACCCCAAAACTATGAAGCAAAAATTAAATATTAAACAAAGAAAAGTCTAAATTAGCATTATGCCTAAGCACCTAATAATGCCATGTAAGTGAACCACGGCAATGGCGCCAAAAATTTGATGCATGCGTTAACTGTTCTAAATGGCGCTAATATAGTGGCTGGAGAAATGGGGATCTAACTAACCTACTGTAGACTACATTCACATCCTAGACTTGCTGTATAAGAGAGATGTGTAATTAGTGTCATAAGAGTACTAGGATTCGAGGGACAATTGTACTATCTAGTACCATTTGTAGTGTAGTTAATTACTTATCATACTCATTTACTTGTTTTATTTCCATACTATAGCATCTGTCTCTTATACACATCTACATATTTTGACCCATCTAGATGTGTATAAGAGACAGGTCCGTTACGGTTGAAGGATGCACGGGCACATGTTCAGGGTTTCTTCCAAAAAGTAAACCAATCCCTTAGCCCAGCTCGTAGGTCTAATCTAATGTTCATCATGGAGTTCTAAGACTCAACTAGGAAAGCTAATATCTTGACCTGACTACCAACCTTTCCAACCAAGTGGTAAACCAGTCTAGAAATTAATATTCAATGCTCATTTATTATATTAAATTTGCAAAAATGATTCGAGAAAGGATCATTTCCCTCTCATGAAACTTACTAATCATTTACTACTACTCAAAATTCCGCCACTTTCAAGTCATCCACTTTAAATCATCTACACATGGATAGAAGTTACATATCCCTAGCTCAATCTTTGATTCGAGAAAGGATCCTTTCCCTCTCATCAAGCTTACTAATCATTTACTACTACTCAAAATTCCACCACTTTCAAGTCATCCACTTTAAATCATCTACACATGGATAGAAGTTACATATCCCTAGCTCAATCTCTTAGAGATTTAGTTCCTCATGCTTAATAAAATAAATGACAAGAAAATATAAAGGCAAGACATAAGCAAAACTACAAGAAGAGGTAAGAATAACATGAACATAACACTACTAGTCATTCTAACAAAGTGGATAAACAAGCATAAACATAAGAGAATACTATAATAAAAAGGCCAATAATAATTTTTATGAAATTTTAATCTTGAATAAATTAAAAAAAGTAATTTAGAGAACTAAAATGCTGAAATTTGAAAAGATAGGACTAGAAGTGTACTTGACAAAAAATAGAAAGTCTATCCTAGCTCTCAAGAACCCTTTCTAAACTATCTATACTAGGCATGCCTATACTCTGTGTTTATGTGTATACATTTGAGGGTTAATTACACAAAACGCAATCCTTCCAAATTTGGCCAATATCCCCTAGACTTTGTCATGAATCTCTTTTAGAACCACAGTCCTAAATTCAGTATAGTGAATTTTGGGACCGCGGTCCGAGACTTGCTTGAATCAGGAATTTGGCTTTCAGACCATGGTGTGAAATTTCATGCCTTCATTTCGGTACTATAGTCCCAAATACTTGAAGTCCTGGACTTGTCTATGATTTCTCCCTATTTGAGGTTTAGTCCTTGACTTCTTAATTCTTTTAGTTCTACCCAATATTAAATTTACTCCACAATGAAACACCAAACATAATAAGTACTACTATAATTCTAAAATTAGTATATAACAGTTGGATCAAAAGCCCTATCTTACTCTAGTACTACCAATAACACTACTAAACATAAAATCAAAGAAAACACACATGAAAACACTTAAATTGGGAATACTATCAAAACATTATGATTTTGGAGACAAAATAACTCTATTTACTAGAGTTATTAGTGAATTGATCAAATTCTTAGAATAACTTTTCGTAGAACTCCACTATATGTTTGCATGACTTCTTGATACTTTGTTGTTTTCTCATCTATCATCTTTTGCAAAACGAGCAATTAAATTATGTGGGATCATGGCTGTCTCTTATACACATCTAGATGTGTATAAGAGACCTCTTCTTCGATCAAAAGCTTTCTAGATTTATCTCTGTACAAACTCTCCTCATCCAAGACTAGCTGGTGGAATCCCTAAACCTTATAAACGAACCAACTATGTTAAAATTCAAATATCCCACACCGACCAGCCAAGAGATCTTGAACTAATTAATAAGGTTATGAGCCACCCCACTTATCACCAATTGATTTTAAGATAGAAGCTCATACTCTTTAACATGGTATCAGAGCTAACCTCAATTGTTTTACCCATCCATATATGACTCGAACTCTTCTGTGCACTTGGTTTGGCTTTGTGGGTTTTTGCCAAGGCAATGCTTTTCCTGATCATAGTATTGGGCTTGACTTCATGGGTATCAGTTATGTCAATGTCTCTATTCATTGCACAACAAGAACCCTGTCTCTTATACACATCTAGATGTGTATAAGAGACAGGGTTTATACTATAACCTATACCATCATGCAAACTCCTATTGGTCCGTACCACTTCCGTCCATGATCCATGCTTAACCCTTCTAGATCATGGTTAAAAGACTCGGCCAAATCTAAGTCAATTCGGCCAAGTCAACGAAGATGTGTATAAGAGACAGGATCTGCCGTCTCCGATCTATAGTGGCCCAAACTCGGGCGTCAACTTGCTCGAACTCGGTTGATTTTCGCGATTCACTTACCGAGTCAAAAACTTAGTGAAAGAGGAATTTAGAACCTGTCTCTTATACACATCTAGATGTGTATAAGAGACAGCCTCTTATCTCACTTTTCCTTCATTACTGCAGTACCAAAAGATATATGTGCTGACATGGATATTGCTTATACTTCCAACTCCATGGCCACTAGTTTGACACTTATACCATTCTTTTTAGCACTTCCATCTTCTAAATGTCATATGCCTAGATCATTTCTATTTGTTCCCTGGCTATTTCTTTCTTTCTTTTTCTCAATAAGTTTTGCTCGCATTGTGAAATGGATTTTTTTTTTTTTGAGAAATTGAATTCTAGATGGGTCAAAATATGTCATTTGACTCGCATAATTTAGTCATTATTTTGACAAAAAAAAAAACATAAATTGTTTACCGCATCTATAGTGTTGATATATAATTTTTAAATATTTTAAATAATTTTGTCACATTATCTACGGAAAAAATGTGCAATATTCGATCCGCGACCGTTATACCGCAAACGATGAGAAACTTTGATGTCTACGATCGCAACCGCGACTTTAAACCAGCACTCTAGATCCAGAAGAGGAACTACTCGGGATAAATTGCGCAAAAGTGATACCTCCCAAACTATCAAAAGCTTGTTTCACATAACATAACCAGGATATGGCAAGATCAATAGAATTCAACTGTGAAATCGAAGAGCCGAGAACAACCATGGATATTTCTCCAATTCAAACACAGCACCAAACCAAACGAAACAACAAAGGAAACAAAAGACAAATGAAAAAGAAATTTTAGTTTGTAGATGACCAGTGGACTCAAGAACATATCAGAAATTTACCTAGAAGAGAACTTCCATTAAAGATTGAACAAGAAATAAGGGTGGAATTTAGGAGGCTCATGTTAGCAAAAGACTAACTTACCCTTGGTTCATGTTAGCATTGCATAACCACCAAGCCATCCTCTACTGTTCATGAGTTCGAAATGCTTTTAGCTTCCGGTTACTCTCATTATTGTTTCCTTTTTTGGCTAAATAATCTTAATATGGGCATACTTGCAATTTTAATTTATTATAGGCAAAACGTTATACAAGTGACAACCAATCAGCTAAATATACTTAATAATACATTGAATAGCTATGATTTTCTTTCATTTTCTTATCATTATATTTTTAAGCCTATTTCCTTATTAACATGGATAAAAACATCCAAAAAACAATAACTGGAAAATATACATCAGAGGTCCAACACACGTTCTTTCCCATACTAGTTAAGTACAAGTGAGTAGATTAAAAGTCCAAAACCAAGACTATAGAATATGCAAATCACTGATATCAACTCAGTGCTGGTATAGCGAACAAGAGATGGACAGGGTGGCACCATAACATCTACAATTCCTTCAAGCACATGGCTAACCTTCCTCATTGTAGGCCTAAGGGATGGGTCTTCTTGAATGCACCAAATACCAATCATCACGAATCTTTCCAGCTTCATCTTGTCTTCTAAAGCATCCAAATCATTTTCAACCAAACAATCTAGTCTTTCTTGTTCAAAGCAGTCCCAAACCCAATCAGTTAAGATTGCCTTGCCTCCATCACCAATTTCAACGTCCATCACACTTCTTCGGCAAGAAATGATTTCTAGTAATAGTACACCGAAACTATAAACATCAACCTTTGCTGTTATCTGTGAATTCCTGAACCATTCAGGTGCAACATAGCCCTTCGTTCCTCTGATATTAGTTAGTGTTTGGCTCTGATTAATCAACAGAAGTTTTGCCAATCCAAAGTCTGAAATCCGAGCACTGAAATAATCATCAAGAAGTATATTCTGAGGCTTTATGTCGCAATGGATAATCTGAGAAGTGCATTCTTCATGCAGGTATACAAGTCCCCTTGCAATCCCTATTGCTATGCTGGTTCTTACATCCCAACTAGGTCTTGGATTACAAAAAAGGAAGCTTGCGAGAGTGCCATTTTGCATGTACTCATACACCAATAGCCGATGCTGGTTTTCATAACATAATCCGAGCAGGCGAACCAAATACTTGTGGTTCGTCTGGCCAATTGTATTTACTTCAGCGAGAAATTCCTTCTCTGTATCTTGAGTCACTCTATCCAATTTCTTAACTGCAACAATCTCGTTTCTGGAATTCATTTTTATATAACCTTTATAAACAATTCCAAATGATCCCCTGCCCAATTCTTCCTTGAAGTCATTTGTAGCTTCTGCAAGCTCTTTGTATGAGAAACAACACAAATTTTTTTCCACAACATCATTTTTTGGATGGACTTTTGACCTTCTCTTTTGATAGATGACTTGAAAACCGACACCAATAAATAGGAGTTTAGATTAAGGAACAAAGAGCCGCCAAGAAACACTGATTGCACAAGTAGCACAGTTTCCCTGTCCTTGGGCTTTTTCGGTTCGTCAAGACAAGGATTTGGTGGAGAAACATCAGTTCTGCTATACTTGAGGAAAACTTTTGAACTAAGATTTGAAGCTATCCTCCCATTAGATAGTGGCAGCTTCTTCTTCCAACAACTATTGTTTCTCAAAATAGCAACAGCACAAAAGCAGTCCTGCAAGCATGCCTTTCTACAGCCTGATTCAGTAGATGGACTTATTTCCTCAAGGTCAGATTTTGGCCAGTAAATGTCAGTGACCACCATAGTATCATATAGATCCATAGCAGAGAGTTGCTCACCTTCACCACAACTTTGATTAAAATTTGGCATGCAACTGCCATACTTATCATTTGGATCAAGTAGTGAATATCCTTTTAGACACTGACAAATTGGTTTTCTATCAACAAGGCTACAAATGTTGTTACTGCCACAAGCCCCTGTGCTTCTTGAGCTGCATCCATGTCAGCACATATATCTTTTGGTACTGCCCAAAGTATAGTCCAGCTTGAATTCCCAGTGAAAGTCTTTGGATGAGAATAATAAGTGAACACCCCATCAAAATCTAGTGTTGCCCTGTAATAGTTTTCAGAAGCTGGAGGTATAGACAGATTTAGATGTTGTATTGTCTGATTGTTCCTTTTCAACATATATAAGGAGCCATTGCTATTGAAGATAACTTGGTAATTCAGAATCAGATGAATTCAATGGATCAGAAGTCTGACTGTTATAATACTCGGTCTCATTATTAGTACCTGAATTTGGCAAACTATGTAGTCGAAGAACTAAATTCCCATCATTAAGAAAGCGAAGACAGAATCTTCCTCGGGAGAAGTTGGTTTCTGACTGTCTAGAATTAAGAACACTGCCATTCACCAACTTCTGTAAAGGCAATATTGTATCAGTCGCAAATCCGAAGGTTTCCCACAACCAAGTGTAATTACTTGCCAATAAGGATAAAGTTGCCTGTATTATTCATTAAACCATGATTAACTTCACCAGCAATAATGCCTGGCGGTCTCCAAAGTACTTGTCCTCGAGGGTCGCGGAGCACGAGCCCTATTTGACATCTAGATGTGTCGATCCTCGTGGAACCGGATTGCTCGGTGAATCTGCATACCAGGCTACAGTTTTGTCTGGTATCTTGTCATACCATACGGAAAGCAAGAACATATCATTTTCTTGAAGATGTTGAAATCCAAAAGCAAAATCACCTGACGATGAAAGCCATGGAATGGATGATTCATTTGCTGTCAGAATGAAGCCCATTGCCACCGTGCCATCATTTTGAGGCAGAACACAAAATGGAAAGATAGATACAATAAAGAAAATGTAATGACAAGAAGCATAGGCCATTGTCTTGATGGTTTCGGCCACATGAAAAACAAAATAAAATCAAACATGATTAAAAATGATGAAGCCCCTCAATTTAAATGTCATTTTTGAGTTGGAAGAGAAGACTTTGGAGTCAACTCATACTTTTCTTGATTGCAGTAACGTGTAATGGAGTCAACTAATACTTGGCCAGATAAGTATAAGAGACAGATCGTATATCATACAATAGAGTCATACATCTTGTCTCCATACAACGATAAGGCTGTACATCTTAGTCCATCAAAAATTTACACATCTGCTCCTCAAATGCAATTAGTAGAAAAGGCATAATTAAAAAAAAAAATTTGTACAAAATTTAAGAAGAAAGAAGAATAGGTAATGGAAATGCTAATAAAAAATTAATGGAATAATATAGAAAGTGAAAGGTAAATTTGATAAATCATAAAGACAACACAAAAATTTTCTCATGCTTTATAGGCACACCCTATGATTATGTAGTTTTAAAAAATTTACAAAAAATCTCAAAAATAATAGTTAAAAATAATAGTTAAATGTTAAAAGAATAATTTAAAAAATTAAGAGATAATATAGATAGTGAAGAGTGGAAAAAAATTATGAAGGTAAATTACTTATAAAGATAAGGACATAATAGACAAAACAAATAATAATATCGTACCAAATTCCTCCTCCTGCTTTTATACATACATACATTATAGGAGAGTGAGATTGAAAAATTTGCAGGCTGGTTTAGTAGAAAGGTTAATCGGTGAAGATGAAGATGAAAGAATTAAAAAGTTTTTGAAATTGTAATATTAATCCCTATAGTTATATGAAATCACAATATGGCCTGAAATACTTTTAAACAACGCTGGATTGATTGTCTCTTCAATCACATCTAAATTGTGTATTGACCCAGATAGGCTGTTTATAAGGTCATTGGTAGTCCTAAGATATTTCTAAAAATTGCTGAGTAGTCTCACAATTTGTGAAAATGTTGCTAATACCCAAATTTTTTCCGAAAACTACAAATTGACCCCTAAAATTTTAGTAACGCTAACAAATGATGTTAGAAGGATTTATACAGGTTCAGAAGGTATCTGATACACTTGCTAAAATTACCAAATTGCTCTCAAGTGGATTATGAATTTCTTGTAGATAATACCGAGACTAAGGATGAGCAAACACAAGGTGAAGGCATTTGATTTTATAATGGGGTAGGTGGTGCTTGCTTCTGTACTTTCAAAATTATTTTTGGAATATACGTTTTGAAATTGTTTTGTGACTTTGTATGATTTCTAAGAGTCGTTTATAAAAATATGTTTTGTTCGAAGAATTACTTTACTAGAAAATTTGGATCATGTATGGATATGTGTTTGCTTGATTTTAAAAATATAAAATGTCAGTGTCATGATTAATCATGACACTACTACAAGAGACCACAAGAGAATGTCAAGATGTGTATAAGAGACAGGTTGACACCAGTGATTTTTAGTACTAAAAAACTAGTGTCAAGAACTCAGAAACCGATGATCTGCGAGTTTAGTTTTGAGTCGTTAAAATGAATACATATTTCTCTCGAAATGAATTTGCACCTATATGGATGGTATATGACATTACACACATCTAGATGGTATAATAGATTTTATATGACAAATGCCATATATGTTTGAACTCTTTGTTACATATTTTACAAGAATGATTTTTACAAAATTATGTGAGTGTGATAGTATGATGTGCATGCGTGAATAATATATATCTAGGTACACATTGTCAATCTGTGTATAAGAGACAGGTAGTACACTTAGTTCTCATCTTACACTAAAACATACTCGAAATCGTCTTCTGTACAAAATTACTCTATGTATTGTGAGAACTGTGTATTACAATCTAGAGCAAAATAAGAGATAAGTAGCTATGCTAGTAATGATTTTATAAATATTTTAAATAAGTTGAGCCTCACGTGCTCCACACAATAGTTATTGATTTTATACAGACTTTGATTGGTTAATAGTTCGCACTTTATCATAAGATTATTGAAAGATATTTGCCGTTTGTTTGAATAAATTTAAGGATTTATTAGTATCGTATTTGAGCCTTGTATTCATAAAGTTCTTGGTGAATACGGCGGGTGGCACATATTTGGCAAGTGCGGGTATACCCTACTCTTATGTTAATCTATTATACAACTAGTAATTATTAGTGAAAAATATCTAATTTTGTATATGTGTATAAATAATTAAAAAGTATAATAAAAAATATATAATTGTGTAATTTAAAAAAATAATATGGATTCGTGAGTTTTATTAGAGTTCCACGAGACAGGACTTACTATACCTGTAGAATGATAAAATAATGTGTCAAAAACAGATAAAAATAATATTCTAATTACTATAAATAATTTTTTTATAACATATAATTTGCGTGTCATATTTTGGTTAAATTTATCGTAACTCCAAAAATCTTTATATTACACAGCCATAATATTTTATTACTATATTTGTAATATATTACACTATAAATAAAATATTGTACACATCTTCATGTCTATAATTTTATTTGTACACTAAAAATAAAATTTTCACATTTCGCCTAGCTCAAAAATATTTTTTATTTGTTAATCTTTTTATTAATAGTTAATCACAAACTTTTTTTACAAGGTATATTTATTGTTTTAAAACATGATTAATTTATAAATTAAATTATTTAGACACATGTAAAAAGTTAAAACTTTAATTAATTAATTAATTATTAAAAATAATGAATTGTTTAGCAGTAACAAGAGAGAATAGTGAAAAAAAAGTAAAAGAAAAATAAGAGATACGACTGAATAAAAGGGTAAAAAGATCTATGTTAAAAGAAAAACAATAATAACATTGTGATTAGGGATAATTTTGTTCCAAAATATAAAAGAGGGGACAAAATGTTTATTAAATAAATTAAGAGGAACAAACTATATTTGAGATGTAAGTTCAGGAAGTTTTTTACATTTGACCCTAAAGTATACAGCAAATATTTAAGTATACCCGATCTTTAACCTCACTTGTAGACCCTGTAGTGTGGATTAAACCTTCAAAAATCTATGACATCAGCTAATATAAGCAAGATTTTTTAAAATTTAATCGTGACCACAGAATCTACATGTGGGATCAAAAACCGAATCTACTAAATATTTTCCAAAATATACTACTAATTTGTCTGAATTTGACTACACCTATTATTAATGTCTTCTGGACTTTTGACAGCATTCCCAATTATTAATGTCTTCTGGACTTTTGACAGCATTCCCAATTATGTAATGTCTTCTGGACTTTTGACAGCATTCCCACCTTCCTAAGTATTTTCCAAAGTATACTAATTTGTCTGAATTTGTCTACACCTATTATTAATGTCTTCTGGACTTTTGACAGCATTCCCACCTTCCTAAGTATTTTCCAAAGTATACTAATTTGTCTTAATTCCACTACACCTATTATTAATGTCTTCTGGACTTTTGACAGCATTCCCACCTTCCTAAGTATTTTCCAAAGTATACTAATTTGTCTGAATTTGTCTACACCTATTATTAATGTCTTCTGGACTTTTGACAGCATTCAAACCTTCCTAAGTATTTTCCAAAGTATACTAATTTGTCTGAATTTGTCTACACCTATTATTAATGTCTTCTGGACTTTTATACACCTATTATTAATGTCTTCTGGACTTTTGACAGCATTCCCACCTTCCTAAGTATTTTCCAAAGTATACTAATTTGTCTGAATTTGTCTACACCTATTATTAATGTCTTCTGGACTTTGATGTGACAGCATTTCCCACCTTCCTAAGTATTTTCCAAAGTATACTTATTTGTCTGAATTTGATTACACCTATTATTAATGTCTTCTGGACTTTTGACAGCATCGCCACCTTCCTAGGTATTTTCCAAAGTATACTACTAATTTGTCTGAATTTGACTACACCTATTATTAATGTCTTCTGGACTTTTGACAGCATTCCCACCTTCCTAAGTATTTTCCAAAGTATACTAATTTGTCTGAATTTGTCTACACCTATTATTAATGTCTTCTGGACTTTTGACAGCATTTCCCACCTTCCTAAGTATTTTCCAAAGTATACTTATTTGTCTGAATTTGATTACACCTATTATTAATGTCTTCTGGACTTTTGACAGCATCGCCACCTTCCTAGGTATTTTCCAAAGTATACTACTAATTTGTCTGAATTTGACTACACCTATTATTAATGTCTTCTGGACATTTGACAACTGTCCCACCTTCATGAAAGAAGACCAAAACAATTATCCATATTTGTTAAATAACACTAGTAGTAGCCAAAGAGAGAAATTGCACTGATTATTATACCAACCCCAATCGGATTGGTAAGAACAGGAATTTCTCTATATTATTTATATTAGACTTGTTTATTTTATTTTTTTCATTTTAGCCTATTAAAATGTTTTACGCGTCAACGTTTGAGTATGACTCACATGTAAAAATTGTAAATGCAGAGACATAATAAGCACGTCTAAGACCTCTAAATTGTCTTACATCACGTGATATTATTTACAAAAATAAAAGTGTGTGAAGCACTAGAAAAAATCCGTGCTGTGTAATTGTATTATTCCTCTTCGGATTCTGGGAAACGGTTAGCTGCCTTTTCTTACTAGTATCTTTTTTTTTTTCGTTTTTTCTTCGGTATGTTGGAGCAGATAAAAAAAAAAGGAGAGAAATCATGGCAGTTATTATTATTATTTTTTTCACGTGAGATATAATCTATACAATATATAAAGAAAGTGGAGGAGGTTAATATGCTTATGTCATCTTTTGATTTGCTAATTATATCCTTATTCTTATAGTGTAATTACTGTAATTTTCTTTCGATTATTTCCCTCTACATATAATTTTTATTATTTTTTTAAATTACACAATTATATATTTTTTATTATTATTTTTTAAATTCTATACCTATATAAAGTGTGTATTTTTTACTAATATGGAATGGAAAAAACTTACATAAACCCGATTTTTGACCCCACCTGTAGACCCTGCGATCAAAATTAAATTTTATAAAATCTTGTTTACATCAACTTATGTCATAGATTCCTTAACATTTAATCCACACCACAAAGTCTACAAATAGAGTCAAAGATCAGTCTACTATAATTTAAAATATAAATTCAATAGCATTAAAGTGTGATAATGATATTTATATGACCGTGATCAATATTTTTTTTGGCTTTTGCAACTTCTTAGATGTTTAAAACCAACTCACGTTAACTAAGTTGGTCATCAAATATTTTGTTTGGATATAAAATTAAAAATTTAATTTTAAGAGACTTTTGTATTCTTAAGATAGATGTTATATTTTTTGTCCCTTAGTTTAGTTGAGCCTGTCACTTCCTCTTAGATATAAGTATATCCAACATAATGACATTATCTGTTTTGTTTTTAAAAATAAAAATCTACCACACAGCCACGTAACAGCGGGACACAGATTTTGATATCCTCATTAGTTGTGCAATGGATCAAGTGCGGGTGAGATCCAATTTTGTGGTTTAGAAAAGAATTATACTTGTCAAATGATATATTCAGATGTAAGAAGGTGATGGTGTGATTTGTGTATAAGAGAACGTAAATTAAGTAAAGTGGCGGACCAGTCCATTTAAAAATTTTTCCATTTTAACTGGATTTTTGTCCCATGTCTAACATGCATGAGTCGGTTTAGAGAACTGTTTAGACATATATGTTTTTTTATCTTATTTATAAATCTTGTGATATGATTAAATTTTATGTAATAAATTACATCGATTAATTTAAATAACATTTTATAAAAATAGTAATATTAATCACAAAATATATAAGTCTATCTAAATATTTTTCATAATTTTAATAATCTCGCATTCAGTCGTATTTAGTGAATGTGAAATCACTCAAGATCTTGCAGACGAGATCTCTCCTAGGAATCTATGTGGATCTGTGATCCTAGATTAATCATAATCCTGTCTCTTATACAGATCTAGATGTTGCATTTAGAGACATCTGAGAGTGATCAAGACTTGGTTTTAATTGAATGCAATGTCAGTTGTTTTATATCTCTTGAACAGAGGGACGGTGAAAAAATTAGACTAGAGGATCTGGTTGGATGAGATCTTCTGTTTAAGTGGATTTATGTCATCAGTCGTATTTAGTGAATGAGAGATCACTCGAAGTATGGAGAACTTGAATTTCTGTCCTTTCTGTCTAACAAGAGTGATTTTTAGTGACCTTGCATCTAATCACAGTCCCTGAATGGGAGAGATCATTTAAGACTTTGCATTCAACTATTGCAAGTTAGCTGATACTTTTCTACAGGAGACACGGAGAGAGAAAAAACTAGAAACAGAATCTGGTCCGAATCAATTGGCCTGACAATTAACCAATTTGGTCTTTGGATATACTTAGAATTTGAGCTCAAAGTGAAAAGGTTTCAATTTAACCTAAAACAAGATATTTAATTCATTTTGGACCTTGATTCAAGTTCCATTTACTATTTACACTCTGAATCAGTTAGGAAGGTCTCGAACACTAACTATGAAAAGTACTAAGGAACTTTTGGTAATTTTGCCTTCAAATTTACAATCTTATCGACAATAAGAGCTGAAATTTTTTCACGTAAATAATTTCTTGTTTGTGTTCTTTCCTCCATCCCTATGAGGTATTTTCTAGAGTGTTTATCTTGATTCGTCGATTTGAAAAATCTATTGAACTGATCTATTGTGAACCGTAAGAATAGGGTATTTGAATCGGTCAACAAAACCGAGTCGGATATCTTGCAACCCACCCGACCCAATCCATATAAAAGGATAACTTTGTAATTTTTCATATTATGGCGTAGTATTAATAGATTTTTCTTCTCTTCTTCCCTTTTGAAGGGGTATATTTGTAATTAGTACACATTTTTAAATATATTTTTTAAATTTTTATTGCTAAAAAATGTAATATTGAATAATGTCAACTATACGGTCATCCGACTCGCTTTGATCGAGTACCCGGTCCTATACATATGAATAGCGTACCGAGTAATTTTTTCAACCAGTATAACTAGTTCTTCACACAATAATGACCGCATGAATTGAGTATTCGATCCATAAACACTCCTATTATAGTAAGAATCACGATCAAACGACGTAAATATCCTTGACATATTATTTTCACTTCATTCATGGACTTATGCAAGTTGATGCAAGGTATTCAAGGATTTACGCAAACTAATGCAATTACGTATGCAATAACTATTAAAAAAATTGCCCCCAGCCGTATTTTCTCAATTTCAGAGGTTAGCTTTTGAATAAGAAAGTTGACATTATTCAAAATTTTATAACTTGTGTAATGGTCATTATTATTAATAAAAATATAACCGTTATATAATGAATTTGAATAATAAATTTTGGTACCAAAATTTATTTATCACATGTTAATGCTATTGAATTTGGATAATAAATTATCATTTTTCCTACTTTAATTCACAATAATTTAAATTGCAATTGAAATCTATTTATTTTACTTTAATTCTAAAGGTTTAACTCCTATTTTTCAATCTATAAATAGGGTGATTATAAGAAGAAGAAAGAAAAAAAAAACTCTTTCTCACTATCATCTATCTACTATCCTTCTAACTTCTATTTTTTAATAATACTATGAATAAAGAAAGGTGTGTGGGGAAGCTTTTGCTTCTCTTGGTTATAGATCAAAGGGAAGCAACAACTTTGCGTTGGACTGTTGTATCCTGGAGGTAACATGTTGTAACCTTGTGCAACAGACTGAAAGAAACTCTCCTACCGTACTTCTTGGTAGCAATTTGTTTGTAAAAAACGGTATAATTTTTTTTTTCATTTTATTGTGGAAAACGAGGTAATATTTGCATTGTTAATTTTTTGTTTAAATTGTTTGTGATGTTTATTATGATTAACTTCATTTTTTGTGATGATGGACCAACAATTTTAAGACGATTAGCCCAAAATTTTAAAAAAAATGTCATAAGTGACACTGGACTTGTTGCTTTTATCCTTACAAGAACCTTAAATAAAATTTTAAGTTTATCCAACAATATTTGAAAATAACTGTGAAGTCTAGTAGGGTTTGGTAACTAGGAACGAAGCATCAAAATTTTACAGGAAGAAGATTTTATTCCACTGGAGTCAATTATGTTGGATATACTTTCCAAATATCTCAAATTTACACTATGCATGAGAAGTATTATAGTTTATAACTAATTTCTTTTGTGAACTCATATTGTTCCGGTGACTAGTTTCGGATCATAATAGTACAATTAAACTCAATGTACATCAAGTTTTTTTTTCGTGAAAAAAAAGCGTACATTTTTTTAATTGCTGAGATTATGATGAGTAATAGTTTTTCAACTGGAAATGATATGCTGACATAGTTTCTGTTGGTTTGTATGAAAAAATCGAAGTGGGATGCGGAAAATTTCTTCATGCTTTTAGACAAGGATGCTGGAGGTTTATGCCAGTTGATAAGAAACAAATGCAAATCTAATCTACGAAGAGGATAAAAAAATTGAGGCTAGTATCTGCATCTATTCATTGGCTTGGTGACATGATATGTCAATTTGTATTTGAGGTTTTACCAGGGTTTCTTTTAATGATTTTTTCAATCATTGTGTTCTATCGATTACTAATTTTGAGTAGTCACATTTTTAAGGAACGTAGGTGTCAATTATTGTAATTAAAATATCAATTAGTTGGTATTGAATCTATTGACACATGATCCAATATTCAACTGAGGCAAAATTGGTTCAAATTCAGGGTAGTGGATTTCATCTTAAAATTACTATCTATGCAGCTATGTTGTAAAACTTGCTTATCATAAACTCGTACTATTATTGATGCACATATTTAAGCATGAATTTCAGTTTGTTTGTAGTTGTCTTTGTACAAGCTGCATAACTCTGACATGTTTGTTTGTGAAATTATGTTCCAGTTGCATTAGCTAATTCTACTTGATCTATAAATAGACTTTTCTCTTATAAAAAAAAAAAAAAAAACAGTAATAAGTACTGTTCCTGGGTGTCATGCTCACACCTAAGTCTACTAAAACATCATAGATTAATAAATCAACCAATACCTTAGTTTGATAGTCTCACATTCTTCTACTACAATATCTTGATGTTAAGTTCCCCATTTGTACATGCACCTAGAGTTGGAGTATATGCAAAATATCACAGGATTTGAATATTGAATTTCTTGAATTTGTTGAAGATGGCAGGTCGTAATTAGTTGTCACACATTTTGCCCTTTATGTGCCTTTCTCGTTTCTTAATGATTACTTTTGAACTGGTAACGCTCTATCTCTCGTATATGTGTGTATGTTCAAATTGCCTACTATATGCTGTGTCTTAAAATGAAGTAAGATATATTGAAGGACACAAGTCTTGTGATTCTTGTCTGACCCAAAGAAAATATTCTTGTTTTTGCCAGTCATAAATGCAGTGGATTTTAGTATATACATGGCTTTATACACATATATGTGTTTATATTTGTGCCAGATCAATGTGAATAAGAAATTATCTCTCTTTAATCAATCTCATATTTGTGCACAATAACTTTGATGTGTACCGGGCGGTATTTGAATATAATTTCTTATTCAAAAGCTAACCTCTGAAATTGAGAAAATACAGGATCTTAAAAAAAATAATTTTTTTTTTTTTTTACAATTAACTGAAGGAAATTACATGTCATAAGAGTATGACAAATAGTGAGGTTTTACATTCCTCTGGTTAGAATGAAATATGATGTTTAATATCTTGAAATGAATATAGTCATAAGGAAATAGTACAAAATACCAGCTTGTACCACTGAATTGCATGCTTTTGAAATAAGGAAATAGTGGGGTTCAGATTCACTAATTGAATAGGAATTGTGTGGTTAATGGTAGTCAATAAATGTTTTCATCATACTGTTGAGGCAAGTTATTATGCAATAAATTAGAATCAATATAACCAGAGCAAATTTGACATTGAATTTGTAACTTGAGATGTCGACTTTTCTGAACTCTTAAAAGATTAAAAGGATAAAACTGGATATCATTCTCAAATGCCTCAGTTCACATGATGCTGGAATGTTGTGCAAAAGATTGCAAATAAACTTATCATCAAATCTGATTCAATGCATGTCAGTATATGCGTTGGTGTGCTGGTTTCTTGATGCAAATAGTGTTAGTGTATGCTCTAAAACCAATTTATTTTAGGGATAAATTACACTTTTATATTTATGTATATTTTGTAATATGGTATTTTTCGAATAAAATATATGCATGTGAAATCATAAAGAGTTATAATGTAATTATCAAATTTTATTCGTGTATATCTCTAATCATAGTGTATGACATTAGTAGATTAGCACATAAGTGTATGTGGATGCTTATTGAGAATAAGTACATCGGATCTGACTGTATAAGAGTATTATACTTACACTTATTTATGCAATGCCAGTGGATTAATTTCTTTGTGATAAGTGTAATAGTCTTTTGACTTGAGGTCATGAGTTTATCTTGACTGTGGATGTCATGAGTTTATCTTGACTGTGGATTATTATTCTTTGACTCTATTAGTCGTTACTCTTAGTGAGTCGCACATACTGTAGAGTTCGGGTATAATATGAATCATGATAAGATAAGATATGACTAATAGAGGATTCACCACTCCTTATAATATGAGAGTATATGCCAGTATAGCTACTTCTTGAAATATGATTCAAAATTTTTGCGCAAAGTGTAAATAACATTAGATGTTGTAAATTCTATTTCAAGTGAGCTATATTTTGGAAAGAAGTAAAATTTAATTCGATAAGCCAGTTGACATTATATCTGTACTCTTGAATTAATCGGGATATAGGTTAGTGAAAGGATAATAATTACAGGGGAACTAATTACGGATGGGTGATGTCGAACCACTTGACATATCTCAACACTTGGGTGGTCATGATGCTTTGCTAGAAGCAGTGTTTTGATCCATCCATAATTTGTCAAACATGTAATTACCGGTCCGGTTCAACTAACCTATATCCCGATTAATTCAAAGAGTACAGATATAACTGGTAAAAAATCTGTCTCTTATACACATCTAGATGTGTATAAGAGACAGGATCTTATCTCATAAAAATAAAGAGAAAAAATTAAAAAATCGTGAAATAAACTCCAAAATGACAAAATATTGTACACACCAAAGCCTAAACTATTAAGTTAGTATTTTTTTCATCTTTTTTATACTTATTTTTGTATAAATTTCACTTTTCTTATTAGAAATTTGATTAGTATTTTTGGGTATTAGGACTATAATTCTCCAAAAATAGTGTTTCACTTCTATTTTAGATTTTATATATTAATATATTTTAAGTCATTTTAAATTATATCACACTTTGGTAAAAAAAAAAACCTAAAAAAGTGAACCGACCGGTTCAAAAATTCCAATAAGTTAAATAAGTATGAATTACAGGCCAGTCCGGTTAAAATGGCCTCACGGTTTTCATCTTATTGGCTTGAAGCGAATCTTGATCTATAAGTGTAAACATAATTAATTGAAAAATTAATGATAAATTAAAGGTGTTTAATTTATCTAATCCTAGTTAACTTAGGATCATAATTTATACTTATTAGCAACGTGATTGGGAACCTAAAGGGTCACACACTTAAGGATAATTAATTCAGGATTAAAATGATTTGATAAGTATGAGATACTTATAGGTTAATTTTTGAGATAAATTAACTTTTGGACTTAATTATAATAAGTTATAAATATTAGAAGTTAATATGTAAGACATATTAATAGTTCTAATAGTTTTATAATTATTGATATACCTATGACCCAAACTGATTGAGATTTGTAATTCCCTTTCAAATCCATATGATTGTCATATTCTAAATTATTACATATATAATTATTATATTATAATATATATATATATGATTAAGTAATAAGTACTAATTGATGATTAGTACTAGTACATCTACGGCTTGAGAAGCCGTGAGAATATTTTTCGAAAAACGTGATTGTCACGTTTTGGAAAAAAGGAAAATAATTTAAGAGTTAGTATTCCGTGATTTGAGTCAATTAATATTGTGAAGATTCCTGATTTAATGATCTGTGTAGATGTATACCAAAATAGATTTAAACTATCCAAATGTGGATCGACGTCCCAAACATATTGGAGATTTTACTACAATTTTAAGGTATAATCTCTATACTTTTCTTGTACTATGCATAAATTAATTAAGGTGATCCGTGATAGGAAAGTAAAAATTTTAAATTCCGCTGCGTTATCTGTTTATTTACTTTCTGACAATAGTAACAGAGTCTCCCTTGATTAATTTATAATATATTTGTATTTAGTTGTTATGAATATTAGGAATTGTTCAAACTATATAAATTTTTGAATTTCACTTATAAAATATTGGATAAAAAAAAAAAAAAAGAGGGACCCGTAAATTTGATTCACGGGTATTCAATTCAACTTGATTGCATAGTTACTTTTAGTGACACTTAGGGATTTTGTTGCTAAAAGACATTTAATAAGTTAAATTATTTTTAACGACAGTTACTTAATATTTTCATATAAAGGTTTTTTTAAATTTCAATTTTTGAAATCACCAATTAATTTTTGACAATTGTTGTTTAAAATTAATTTATAAGATTTAGAAACTTTCTTTATTTTAATTTGATTAAAATTTAGAAAGTATAAATTTTTGAAAATATTTATTTAATTCTAATGTGATTAGAATTAGGTAATTTGTTTAAATTTTAGAAATTTATTATTTTTCAATAAGATTGGAATTTAATAAATATTCAAAAAAATTTAGAAATTATTTCTAATATAATTTTTGAAATTCTATTATTTAAAGGATTATTTTCTAATGAGATTGGATATATTATTTTTCTCCACAAAATATTTTATAAATACGTCAAAATTAATAATTTATATGAGATTGGAATTATGAAATATCTATGATTCATGATTAGATATCTAAATACGGATTTATGCTTTTATTTAATTATTGAATTATTTAATAGCATGATGGATAATTATGGACTTAAAACCAATGTGATTGTGTTTGATTTATTTGGTTCAACAAATTTTAATGGACCTAAATAAGGCCTGCGTGTCTGCCTTTCTCTATTATTCGAATATAATTCTTTCTCATCTCAATCCTCGAAATCTCGAGTTATATTCCTGTCATGTATATGTATCTAAATGTTTTAGATATTCATTGAATATCTAAAACATTTAGATAGAATTACATTTGTAATGTACAAGATGATGGAGACGGCGGAAAAGTGCAACCTAAAAGGAAATTTTCAAGAGTTGAAAATTACCCATAGAATTTGACCAACTAGTTTCCTTCATGATTTTCTCAAGGAAACTAGTTTAGTAAAAGTCCATAATCATCTATGGTTTTATGCATGTTTTATTTATTATATGATGATATGATAATATTGCATGCAATTTTGATGAGACCAAATAAAATAAATAAAAGAAAATCCCTCAAATTAATATTAAGTCAGTAAATAAGTTGCCTTCCATTATTATAGCAACAAACGAGAGTTCTTCTTAGATTTAACTTGTTGGGCTAATCCAAGGTTACTCTACATTCGACATCTCTTATGAGATAAGATCTCAATAATGGGTATGACTTAAAGGAGTCATATAATTTGTTGGGACACTCTAACCTTGAGTCTGTCTCTTATACACATCTAGTCACATATGATGTGCTATCAAAAAGTTGATACCTAACTATCTAAGAATTACAAAGAGTTGTAATTGGTAAGAGTTACCTACCTTTCAAAATTATTTTAGTTTGTTGGGTACACCCGAGATCAAATAATTAGATGGGATCCTAACCTACTAGGGAATCAATATATGATAGTCATTGATTTGAATTAAAATAGTGGGAGCAAAACCAAACTAAAAGGAAGTCCTTATTATATTTTGTTTTTGCTTATGCATAAATAACAAATTTTTATACTATCTTTATTTATATGTTGTACAATATGAGTAGCAACGTCAATTTACGCCCCATTTTATATGATAATAAACTCACTGTGCCAAATTTTCTAGACTGGCATCGTAACTTGAGAATTATTCTCAAGCACGAGAAAATTGGCTATGTTTTTATCAACATATTCCTGATATCCCAGCGAATGATGCTGATGAAGCAGTTCAGAATGCTTATCGTAAGCACATAGAGGACAATGATACTGCCTCTTGTATCATGTTGGCCGCTATGAGTTCTGAATTGCATAAACAACATGATAATATGGATGCTCACTCTATGATTATTCATCTCAAGGAGTTGTTTGATGAAGAATCTAGGAATGGGAGGTATGAGACCTCTAAACGATCTATTCCGTTGTAAAATGGTAGAGGGTACTTCAGTACCGATTCATGTACTGAAAATGATCGGACTAATTAAAATATTAGAACGATTGGGATTTAAGCAAAATTATGAGTTAAATGTTGACTTAATTTTGCAATCTCTGCCTGATAGTTTTTCACAGTTCGTGATGAATTACAATATGAATAAATTATCCACAACTCTCACTGAACTGTTGAATATGCTAAAAACTATTGAGGCAACTATTAAAAGGGGAAAAGAAACAAATAATGGTTGTTGATTCTTCTAATAAGAAGAAAAAGAAATCCGAGATTAGTTTTGTGAAAGCCAATTCTGGGTTAAAACCAACACACATGATCAAGAAGGATAAAGCCAAGGGTAATTGTTACCATTGCAGAAATGAAGGGCACTAGAAAAGGAACTATAAGGCTTATATTGATACCTTGAAGCAGAAGAGGCTTAATGAAGCTTCTACTTCAGGTATGTTTATGATTGAAATCAATATTTCTACTTCTAAATCAGATTCCTGGGTATTAGATACCGGATCGGCTTCTCATATTTGTAAAAATATGCAGGGACTAAAGAGAAGTAGAATGTTGGCTAAGGGAGAAGTAGACCTGCGCATGGAAAATGGAGCAAATGTTGTTGCATTAGCCGTATGACTTATTGTCTTTCTTTGCCTAGTGGTCTTGTTATAGAATTTAAAGACTATTATTATATTCCATCTTTTATTAGAAATATTATTTTTATTCCGTGTTTAGACATTGATGGTTTTGTCATTATGCAAAAGAATAAATGTTGTTCTTTTTCACGTGATGACATTGTGTATGGAACTTTGAATAATGGTCTTTATTTTCTAGACATGAAAAATTCAATTCTCAACATAAATCCAAAAGGGTTCAAAATTGATAATTTGAAACAATCTTTCCTTTGGCATTGTAGACTTGGTCATATAAATAAGAAACGCATTTCTAAATTACACAACAATGGTTATTTGGGATCATTTGATTATGAATCACAATATGATATATATGTGAATCTTGTTTACTTGAAAAAATGACCAAATCATCTTTTACTGAAAAAGGTGATAGATCTAGTGAGTTGCTGGGACTAATACATACTGATGTTTGTGGTCCTATGTTAATTCATGCTACAGGAGATTTTTCATACTTCATTACTTTTGTGGATGATCATTTTAGATATGGTTATGTATACTTAATGAAGTATAAGTCTGAAACCTTTGAAAAATTCAAAGAATTCTTTAATGAAGTTGAAAAGCAGCTTGGTAAAAGTATTAAAATATTTCAATCTGGTTTAGGTGGGGAATACTTGAACCAAAAGTTTCAAGATTATCTTAAGGATAATGGGATTCTACCTCAATGGACTCCTCCTTATACACCACAACTAAATGGTGTATCTGAGAGACGTAATCGAACTCTATTGGATATGATTCGATCAATGATGAGTCTTGCATACCTCCCAAAATTGTTTTGGGGCTATCTTAATACTGCCTCCCATTTACTAAATCGTGTTCCATTAAAATTTGTTGATTCCACTCCGTATGAGATATGGTTTGGAAAGAAACCTAAACTTTCATACTTGAAGGTTTGGGGTTGCCAAACGATAAAATTCAACCTAAGTCAGATAAATGGCTATTTGTGGGGTATCCAAAGAAGACGTTTGGATACTATTTCTATAATCCCATTGAGCAAAAGGTGTTTGTCTCAAAATATGCCGTCTTTCTAGAAAAAGAGTTTATTCTTGAAAGGGCAAGTGGGAGCAATATAGATCTTGAAGAAGTTCAAGAAACGCAATATGGTATTGATCAGCAAATAGAACAAGAGTTTCAATCATATGATGATGTGATACAAGATGAAGCTAATGAATGATACACAAACTCTTCGTAGGACTACTAGGATACGTCGTGCTCCAAAGAAATTTGAGTTTCTTGTAAGTGGGCACAATGATGTATTAGTCATTACGAATGATGAACTACATCTTACGAAGAAGCATTATGTGATTCAAGGACTCTCAGAAGTGACAAGAAGCCATGAAATCTGAAATGGATTCCATGTATGACAATAATGTATGGACCTTAGTCGATCCACCTGAAGGGATTAAACGCATAGGGTGCAAGTGAGTCTTTAAGAGAAAGACTGACATGGATGGTAATGTGATTACCTATAAGGCGCGATTGGTGACAAAAGGTTATACACAAAAACAAGGAGTTGACTTTGATGAAACTTTCTCATCAGTTGCAATCTGAAATGCATCTTTCAAATTGGTTTTAAGCTGTCTAATATACATGAAGCTGTATTATGAGATTTGGCAAATATACACAAAATTGCATTCCTTAATGAGAATTTGCATCATATGCTGTATCTTATACAACCTGAAGGGTTTACATCCACGATCCTAATAAAGTATGTAAGTTACAAAGGTCTATTTATGGACTATAGCTAGCTTCTAGGAATTAGAATATTCGTTTTGATGAGACAATCAAAAAGTTTGATTTATCAAAAATGAGGATGAACATAGATGATGATGATATAGAGATAGATCTAAGAGATTGCTTATCATCTTACTCAATCAACGTACATAGATAAGATGCTAAAGAGGTTTAGCATGGATCAATCGAAAAAGGGTTACTTACCAATGTCTCATGGTGTGTCTTTTCTATGGACATGTGTCCTATGACAGATGTCGAAAGAGATAGCATGAAAAGGATCCCATATGCTTTGGCTATAGGTTCTATAGTATATGCTATGTTATGTACTAGACCCGATGTCTCCTATACTCTAAGTGTTACGAACAGGTTTCAATCTAACTCGGGGAGTGATCATTGGATAGTAGTCAAGAATATTCTTAAGTACTTAAGAGTAATTTAGAAATGGTCTAAACATGTATTACGGCGCTATCATATGATTAGAGAGATCATTGATAGAAATGAAGTAAAGATAGAGAAAATTCCCATGGATGATAACGTCGTTGATCCATTTACTAAAGCCTTGTCCCAGAAGAAACATGAGAGTCATGTTAACTCATTCAGTCTTAAGCACATATCATGAATGATTGGCTTTAGTGCAAGTGGGAGTTTGTTAGTGTATGCCCTAAAGCCAATTTATTTTAGGGATAAATTACACTTTTATATTTATGTATATTTTGTAATATGGTATTTTTTGAATAAAATATATATATATATGTGAAATCATAAAGAGTTATGATGTAATTATATTTTATTCATGTATATCCCTAATCGTAGTGTATGATACTAGTAGATTAGCACATAAGTGTATGTGGATGCTTATTGAGAATAAGTGCATTGGATTGACTCGCTAAGAGTATTCTACACAGATTATTATTTAAATGCCAGTAGATTAATTTTTTTGTGATAGTAGTGTAATGGTTCTTTGACTTGAGATCATGAGTTTATCTTGACTGTGGATTATTATTCTTTGATTCTATTAGTCGTTACTCTTAGTCAGTCGCACATACTGTAGAGTTCGGGTATAATATGAATCATGATAAGATAAGATATGATCAATAGAGGATTCACCACTCCTTAGTAATAGGAGAGTATATCCCAGTATGACCACTTCTTGAAATTCGATTCGGAAATCTTTGCGCAAAGTGAAAATAGAATTAAGAGTGTCTTAAATTCTATTTCAAGTGAGCTATATTTTGGAAAGAAGTAAAATTTAATTTGATAAGAGTTGGCATTATATATGTACTCTTTAATTAATCAGGATATAGGTTAGTGAAAGGATAATAATTACAAGGGAACTAATTACGGATGGGTGATGTCGAACCACTTAACATATCTGAACACTTGGGTGGTCGTGATACTTTGCTAGAAGCCAATCTTGATCTATAAGTGTAAATTAATTAATTGGAGAATTAATGATAAATTAAAAGTGTTTAATTTATCTAATCTTAATTAATTTAGGATTATAATTTATACTTATTGGCAACATGATTGGGAACCTAAAGGGTCACACACTTAAGGATAATTAATTTTGGATTAAAATGATTTGATAAGTATGAGATACTTATTGGTTAATTTATGAGATAAATTAACTTTTGGGTATAATTATAATAAGTTATAAATAGTAGGAGTTAATATGTAAGACATATTAATTGTCGTAATGGTTTTATAATTATTGATATACCCATGACCCAAACTGATTGGGATTTATAATTCCCTAAATCCAATTTGATTGTGATTCTAAATTATTACATATATAATATATTATATTATAATGTATATATGTATGATTAAGTAATAAGTACTTATTGATGATTAGTACTAGTACATCTACGGCTTGAGAAACCATTAGAATATTTTTTGAAAAACGTGATTGTCACGTTTTGAAAAAAAGGAAAATAGTTTAAGAGTTAGCACTCTGTGGTTTGGGTCAATCAATCTTGTGAAAATTCTTGATTTAATTATCCGTGTGGATACCATTAGAGGCCGGGCACTTGTGCGGCTTGTGGATCGACATCCCAAATATATTGGAGATTTTACTGCAATTTTGAGGTATAATCTATATACTTTTCTTGTACTACGCATAGTAAATTAATCAAGGTGATCTGTGATAGGAAAGTAAAAATTTTAAATTCTACTGCGTTATCTGTTTATTTACTTTCTTACAAATAGAATCCAACCTGCTTGGTTAATTTGATAGTTCCAGAATTTTTTTGAGTTATGCAGTACACGTGTTCTAGTTTTTTGACTGGAAATCATGTGTTAAGTTGAGAAAGGAACTTCCACATCTTTCACGTACAATGTAGTGGTTATATTTCACGATGGAAAGTTTGTGTCCATTTTATTGTACTAGAGAAGAGCTTCAGATCTTAACAATATTTTGTAACAATAAAGATTATTTTAATATTGAGTTATTTGTAGTGTGTGCATTGATAATCTTATAGGGGGAAAAATTATGTGATATTATGATTTCGTTTTATCTTGTGAGTACAAATGAATTTTTAATCTTGGAATATGACAAGAAATATTATATCTTGAATTATTATATTTGAGTATGTGCAAAATGATACTCACAAACAATTGTTGCAAATCGTATCGATATTTGAAGCAAATACATGTGATTCTTGATATTTTCTTGCTAAAAAAAATTATAGAGATTTATTAAACTAGGTCTAGTAGGTTATTAGACTATTGGCCATTTAAAAAATGAATAAGATATGTACAAAATTATAACGTAACTCATAATAGTAGATTATTTGTCATAATGATGATAATTCCTAATAAATAGTCTATTGGCTACTAGAGAATAAAATGTGACTTCACTTAATGTGAACACATATATATCTATTTGATGGCTATAATTATATGGGAGATTTTCTTACTAGAATAATGATATCGTGCAACTGTTATTTTGAGAAATTTTGAAATATTTAGACTTGAATAAGTAAATACATATCTTTGTTATTCTAATAATTTGTGAAAAGTACAAAGACCAAGTTTGGGACAAAGATATGAGATACATCGAGGGGAATGAGACTAGTGCCTAAAATTTATTAAACTGGAACAATCTATGAGGATACTTCTACCTAGGGAGTCATTCATGCCTTGGAGATCACAAGAACTAGGTTGGAGAAAAACGAATTATAGAATGGTTTGGGAGAAAAGCATGCACTTGGTGATCAATTCTATAAGTCCATTCCTTTGGTGTAAAGCATGCATGTGATCCTATGATGAGAAGGTTGAGATTCAACTTCTTAATGAGTTCAATAGCCCTTATGGGTGGGATGTCTTAGTCATAGGAGCATCCTTGATAGACTCATCTAATGAGTGTAGAAGTAGGGTCGCATATGAGAATTTGGCTAATTCTCTAGAGCACTCAAGAATCTGGGATAAAGCTGTAGACACCTATTTTTGTCCCTTAAGTTGTCCCCTATTTTCCTTTTAATTTGTCTCTCAATTTTCTTTTAATTTTTTCTTTTTAATGTCTTTTTAACCTGCTCTTTGATTTTCTTTTAATTTACCCTTTAATTCCTTGTTAATTTATGTTATGATGTTTAATTATTCTTATGCGTTTTATACTTTTGAAATACTAAGAATGAGTTATAATCATTATTGAATTTTTAGATTTTAAAAAAAAAAATTAATTAAATTATTATTAATTAATTAATTATTAATTAAATTAGAAATTAAATTAATTAATTGGTTTAAATTTTTTTAAAAAAAAAAAAAAGTTCAGGCGTGGACAAGATCAGCCACTCATCACTCGAACACACGACAAAGCTGTTTTGGCCACGTTTTCTCTGCGTTTTTCACCTATTTTTGCACCAAAAATTTCAGATGTCCATACTCCCCACATGACAAGGAATGGTCTTTGACCATTTTTACACTCAATCCAATTCATTAAAAGTACAAAAAATCAGTCTAAAGTGAGAGGAAAAAATTTTCTTAAGCCTAAAAATGTGTATAAGAGACAGCTAGAAAAAGGCTGTTGGTCCAGAGGATCTGCAGAAAAATTTTCAAGTCTGAAAATTTTTCCGACAACCAAATTTGAGCCAAGATTGCAAGCGATAGAAGAGGAACTGGAGTAAATTCAAAGAATAAAAGTTGTAGAAGGTTCCTGGAGCTATAACTTCTCTTTCCAAACCCAAAGCAAAATCGTTCATCTGGTAGGTCAAAATCGTGCTAAGAGAAGGCTACTAGCCCACAAAATCTGCACACACAAAAAAAAAAGGTTAGAAAAATTTTATTTCCATTTTACTCCTCCGATTTTAGTTTTTTCATTTTAGCCGAGAATACTTATCAAATCACATTTAGGCCCTTCTGATAGGGACCACTTCATGCCACGTCATTGATGATGTGGCACCACCAGATTGCGCCACGCCAGCGATGACGTGGCACCACCAAATTGCAGCCACACCAGCGATGACGTGGCATTTCAAAAAATAACATTCCAAAATATCAGAAAAATTTTATTAGAGTTGCTGTCTCTTATACACATCTAGATGTGTATAAGAGACAGACTTTACATTTAGGCGTTGGACCGGTTGCTTTAATATTACTGTTTTTTCTCTTCAAATTTTCTTCAAATTACATGTTTTATGTCAATAACCACCAAGTTTTACTTTGATTTCTGTTTGGCATTTTAATACGTTTTAATTACCCTTTGATTGTGAAATTACTGTTTTGCCCTTATGAGTATTAAATTGTAAATAGACTTTGATCTTTGCACATATTTTTGATTAATTGCTTTTGTGATGATTGGTGCTTTATTTTAATGTTTGTTGGTCTCAATATAATATTTATGCCTTATCTTACTTGTTAAATTATGTGAATTTACTCTTTTGCCCTCAAATTTTGGATTAGTTGCACAACTAGACGTTAAATATTTGAATCAAATTCAATTTAGCCCAGGACTTAATAATTGTATCAATAATATAAAATTGGGCTAGAAATAAACTCCGGCGTGCATCTTGATAAATGACTATTTTGCCCCTTGGGAGTTAAAGGGCACTACAAGCTCAATGTGTGAGACTTTTAATTGGACCCGGGCTAAATCTACCTGTCAATGTTAATATTTACCATTTATTTTCATTTCCTCATTAACATGTACATATTTTATTACTTTTAAACTATCTCAAAGCACACGTATGCTACAAAGCCGGCAATAATGAATACTAAAATTGAAAAGGGAAACGCGATAAAATCACGCAACCGGTCCAACGCCGGGTAAAGTGGGTGCCGAGGGAAATTCAAATCCATCCCAAGCCTTCCCATTTTACAACAGGATTCCCAAACTCATTTTCTTGAGTTACGTGGACCAGGAGTCAATCTAAACTAGGATTTATTTTCTTTTTAAATTTTGATGTAATTTAGAAACCGGCGCACCAACACACCGGGTATAAGAAATTTAGATGAACTACCGGTTAAGAAATCCTTGTTAACTTACTAATTGTTTTTATACAATTCATAGTCGCATTAAAGGCCCCGTTATGTAATGCTTATACACATCTAGCGAGCGGTAAGGGGGGGGCGCTACAAAAGCACAAGGCCGTAATATGCTGGTTTCAAAATCTTATATTAACATCTTTAATATCATGTGTGTGACATAATCATTCATACCCTAAAGCAGTTTTAGTTTCAAGACTTAGCCACTTTGACTCTAATATGGAGATTATGGAAATACTAAGTGAAGGTTTCAAGGCATTGCCACTTTCATTATGCATCGTGCTCTCAGTTTATCCATAAATAAATAATAGTACTTATTTTTTATTAAAATAAGTAGGGGATGGTTGGTGTGTTTTAATAAAAAAAATACATACAACTTTTCGGTTATAATATGCTACCATTATTGGGGAGTTTTTCATAACTTGTGTAATGGTCATTATTATTAATAATAATATGATCGTTATGTAATGAATTTGAATAATAAATTTTGTAATCAAAATTTATTTATCACATGTTAATGCTATTGAATTTGGATAATGAATTATCAATTATCCTACTTTAATTCACAATAATTTTAAATACTTTAAATTGCAATTAAAATCTATTTATTTTAATTTAAATCTAAAGGTTTAACTCCTCCTATTTTTCAATCTATAAATAGGGTGATTGTAAGAAGAAAAAAAAAACTCTTTCTCACTGTTATCTATCTACTATCCATCTAACTTCTATTTTTTAATAATAGTATGGACAAAGAAAGGTGTGTAGGGAAGTTTCTGCTTCTCTTGGTTGTGCAGATCAAAGGGAAGCAACAACCTTGAGTTGGGTTGTTGTATCCTGGAGGCGACACATTATAAACTTCTGCATCGGAGTGAAAGAAACTCCGTAGGGGCGCGAATCATCTTAAAGAGAGGGAATACGCACCTCATGACCCTACCGTACTTCTTAGTAGCAGTTTGTTAGTAAAATAAAAATTTAATAATTTTTTTTTCCATTATATTGTGGGAATGAGGTAATATTTACTTTGTTAATATCAAAATTAAATTATTTGTATGTTTAAAGAAATTAACATGATTTTTTGTGATAATCTGACATTTTTGGTGCTACTTCTTGGTACGCAGGGTTGACGTCCCTTTAATGGTCTCTTATAACATCTTCCCCTTGTACCTAGAGTCTTCCTACAAAAATTAATAGGATATTGCATCAAAGCAAATATCAACGAAGAAACAAAGCCGCAAAAAGAGAGAAAATTAGTTAAAAGAGAGGAAAAACAAACAAACAAACAAATAATGGAACAGAAAGAGAGCTCTTCAAGCATCTAGAGTTTGCTGGTAGGTATACACATCCTAGATGAAATATTTAGGTCGGTTTTTGACTGTACTTGTAGAATATTTGGTGTAGATTAAAACTTATATTATAAATAATATTAGTTGTTGTAAGTAATATTTCATAAGATTTAATCTTGACTCTAAGTGAAGATCTACAAACAGTGCCCAAGATTGGGACTACCTAAACATTTTCATATGAGTTTAATCTAATTAATTGCTGGTAAAAAAAAAATATAGTTAATTGCTCGTAAAAATAATTAAAAAATTAATCTAGTCAACCGCTAGTTTCTATTTACCAGTTCTAGGTTTATGTGTTTCAAATGTATTAAATCCCACCTTGTATGAATACTTGTAATTTGGGCTCCGTTTGGATTACAAATAAATGGGGCAATTTAATGAAATATTAGGTTTACAACAACTTAATCTGTCTCTTATACACATCTAGATGTGTAAATAACAGAAATAATTATTTGAGTATGAAATAATATTTCGATATAAAGTTATTTAAATTACAAATGAATCAATATAATATTACAAAAAATAAGAGAAAGGATTATGAACAATTCCAAACTATAATAATTGGACATTGTGGTAATGTCATATTTTGAAATCTTGTTAAACATGACATCCGCGTTCACTATGGCAAAAGAGTACATTGAGGAGTTTGGAGGCCACTCCTCATGACTTACTCATAGTGAACGGATATTCGAACTACGCACAGCTGTCTCTTAACATCTATACAAAACTCATTCCCCTCTTGTGAAAATATTTACCACCCAAGAAACTATACAAATTTAACTAACAAATTTAGAAAATAATTTGGAAGAATTTATTTTGGACATTATTGAAGATCCGCTCCAGTTCTTTATACCAAAAAGATTACAATTCGCCAATGCAATAAAAAAATGTTGATATAAATTTTGCTTAAAATAAATATTTGGATTGTAAATAATGAATAGTTATTATCTAGAGAAATTATTTAAATACACAGTAATATTCCAAAATAAATATTAAACTTTGAAAATTCATTTTGTTTAAAGTATATTAAAATTTTAGACCACATTTAAGTTTCTTGACTGTAAATGATAGGGGTGTTCAAAAAAACTTGATGAATTAAAAAATTGGTGAAACCGATTTATTCCAAACAATAAATAAAAGGTAATCAAACTGGTTATTTATACTTGATTCGAATAAAGGTTTGAATATCTAAGGGACCAATTCGAGTAGCGGTTCACATTTTTCTAAACCGGTAGTTATCCAAATTGGTTTATATATAGGGATATCTTTGTAATTTTACAAATAGGGCTAATATCAAGGGATTTTTATGTAATTTTTTATTAATTTCTCAGCTCTATTTCTATCTACAAGGACATTTAAGTAATTAGTGGTGAATTTGTTCTTTTATTGAAAAATTAAATAAGTACAGAATTAAGGATTTGGGTACCCGCAATTCCGAACTAATTCTATCAAGTAACCAATTGGTTGGCTACTCTATTAATACGGACCGAATACAATTCAATTTTTTCTTGAACTGGTTCAATCGACTCGGATATTTTTATGGGTATATGGACCGGGTATTCGATCCATGAACACCTGTAGTAAATGACTACGGGATGATATAATGTTCAATAGTCCATTGGATTATATAGCACATAGTTCTAAAGTTTGCTTCCATAGGATTGCGAGGGATGCAATTGACAAACAATTGGATCGTAGCCATGATTGATTTTTGATAAACTGTTTCAATCGGTCGGTTTGGTCTGAGTTTCAAAACATTAAGATCCGATGTCTGATTAAAGACATTTCAAATTGTCATTAATTATCTACTAATGTTAAACAATTGACGAATACAATTTGGCCTTTCTCACTATTTGGCAATCCAAAAATCATAATGCATCACAAAATTTTAATCTGGCATACTGTGTTATATTTTATTTTATTTTTTTAGGGTTAAAACACATTGTCCCCCTAAAGTATAAGGATAATTATACTTTACCCTTTAAACTAAAAAAATTACACTTTGTCCCCATTTACACTAATTATCTATTCGCATGTCTAACACCATTAACAAAAGTCATGGCTATTTCTTCATTTGTATTTTTAACTTTTGATAGTGGTGTGATAGTTATAAAAAAAAAATATAAGTAAAATGAATAGTGAAGAATTTAGGGGTTTATGTAAATAATGAATAAGACAAAATATGAATATTGTGTAATGTCTCTTTGACACATCTAGATGTGTATAAGAGACAGTTTTCATCATTGACTCAAATTTATTTGACAAAGAAAACCCTCTATTTGCAATCCAAACAGAGCCTTGATTATTGTATTAATCTCGCACAATGTGAGCATGTATAATTCATCAAAACATATATTAAACAAAATTGGAATTGGAGGTCAAATTTTAACAATTTCCTTTCTAGATGGCAAGCTTAAAGACTTTTAGCCATATTTAAAGATCAATCGAAACTGGTCGAAATCGCCTTTTAAGAAAAAATAGTTGGCACGATCCTCCTTAGTAATTATACTCTCTTTATTAGTGGTGTGTATACAAAATCACATAATGTACTCTCATTTTGTTGTTGATATTTCCAAATGCCCCCGGATCCCAAAACTTAAAAAATAAAAGAAAACCCTCCCTATTTCCAAGGGTGGCTCAATTGTTTTTGGGATCTCCAGTCAATATTATTTAACTTGAGGCCTTTTTATCTTTTTAATAGAATTAATATAATTTTCATATAAAACTTATTTTTCTAACCTTTCGATAGGTAAATTTACTGATTAAATTTTTATAATTAATTATTATAATATTTCTTTTTCAATGTGGATATTATAATAAATTCATTTGATCTTTCTTGACTTCTTTATATTGAAACATTAAATACATGAACCACCAACATTATTCTATAAGCTATATATGAATTAGGAAACCAATCATGTCTTTTTATAAGATTAAGTATGTCAATTTGGGTCTTATCTTGTAATTTTCATGTTATTCAACCCATTCTTATTTCTCTAGATGTGTATAATTTCTCTGTCAATATTGGCGAAATTAAAGATGTTGCAGGAGGGATAATGAGAAAGGGAAAAAAATTAGATTCATTATTTGTAATCCAAATGTTTATAGATAAAAATAAGAGTTAGTGGAAAGTAATAAGAAATTTTATGGGTTAATCCCATTTTATTCCTTTCCAAAAATGAGCAAAAGTCTTAATGTGATCCTCTAAATTGAAAAGGTCTTAATTGGCCCTCCAAACATAAAATGTATTCCACACTTTCCAAACTAAAAGACTCTTAATTTGCCACTTCAAATCAGGGCTATGAATGAATTCAAGTACCTTGGTGCTTAGTTTGAATTTGATTCGAGACAAACTTGTTCATTAAGTAATCAATCTAAACTTATACAACTTTTAAATTTCGATTTTTTTAACGAGTCAAGCACGATGATGACATCGGATTAGAAAAGTTGGTGAATATAATATAGAAGATTAGAAGTAGGCAACTTAATTGTACAAAATATCTTCCATCTTTCGTACTTATTAGTTATTTCCCTTATTAAATCTCTCTTTCCTTATTTTTTGTATATATATTGAATCACAAGGTGCAAATCACTTCCTTAAACAGTCGTAATAGGTATCTACATCACATTTTTTAACTGTCATAATGGAATTATAAACTATTATAAAGAAAAATTGGAATTTAGGACAAGGAAACAGAAAATTATGGTAAAAGTCATAAATAAACGAACCATGGATGTGTTCAATTTTGGTTCGAAAGTTATGAGTATTTTCTCAAACAAATAACCAAACATTCAAGCTTATCATGATCATCACTCTTTGGGATTGACTTGAGGTTGACTTGAATACAAACTAATCTTTTCTATTTATCGAGTCAAATTTGAACATACCATTATCCTACTTGTTGAAATTCGATTACAACCCTATTTCAAACTATTGAAAAAAATTAATAAAATAGGCCTCCATTTTAAGTACAAAAGTGCATGCAATAATCTTTACGGACTGTTTAAATACCATTCTCTTACTTTATATATATAAAAAATCTCTATCTCTATATTTTATATTTTTTTGTATAAAAATTTTTCTTTATTTTCAAAAGTTTATATAAAGCAAGTAAAGATGTCAATATTTTTTGATAAATTAAAAATAGTGATTTTGATATGTGTATTAAAAAATAAGGGTAAATTAGCCATGTGGTATAGCCTTTTGAAACTTTAGAACTATGTGCTATATGCTCTAACTTTAGGACTATATGGTCTGTCTCAAAAGGTAAAGTGGATGAAAATCATCCAAATTAATGGTGTTTAAAAATTTGGCGCTCCAAAGCATGTTTAATAAAAATATAAATTTTTCCTCAAAAAATTTAAGATAAATTATCGTAAACCTTCATGTGGTATGAATCTTGAACCCATAACCCCCATATAGTTTTGTAAATATACTCTAAACTCCTATATGGTCTGGACTAAATGGTAAAGCAAATAAAATCATCCAAGCCAATCCTATTTACTGCACATGCACCTCTGTTGTAAGTTATTGCCTAAACATTTACACTTGTACCCACTATTAATATTTTATGACCCTTATTGCTATCTACATAAATTTATTCTCAAATTTACTGCACTTATTTTTTTTCTCAAATTTCCAGATGAGTGCTACCCTTTTTCTTTTTTTGTACATTAATTTATAGATCTTTACCTAAATTGTATTAATAAACAAATGCGATTTTCTTCAGTTTTTTGATCGTACAAATTGAAAGCTAAAATGTCTGAAAATAGGAAAAATGAATAATCTAAAAGTTTTGATGTTAAATTATATATGGGATAAAAATATAATTTCGACCAAAATCGTGACTTTGGATGATTTTTGTCTATTTTACCATTCAATCCAGACCACATAAGAAATTAGTGGTATCAGAGCATTGGTCTCTTTATTCTTGCTTAAATTGCATTAGAGTAAAGATCATGGCAACCAATGATTTCTAGTAATTTTTAGAGGGGCATTCTATCACTAGACCTCCTATGTTTAATGGAATTAATTTTGTTTTTTGGAGGGATAGAATGAAAATTTTTGTTCAATCTATTAATATTGAATTGTGGTATATTATTTATGAAGGTCCTTTTGAGGCAAATATTTTTGATGAAAAAACTCATAGATTAAGGCCTAAAACCAGATTTGAGTTAAATGCACAAGATAAAATAAATTTATCTTTTTAAATGCTAAAGCCATTAATATTTTGTATAATGCTTTGGATGCAGATGAGTTTTCAAAAGTAAAAGGGTGCATATCGGCCAAGGAGATATGGGACAAATTAAAAGAAATCCATGAAGGAAGTGAAGATATTAGAGAGCAAAAGAAGTCACTTCTTGTGGCTAAATATGAATCCTTCAAAATGGAACCTCATGAGAACATTGACAAGATGTATTTGAGGTTCAATGATATGGTATCCACATTTGGAAGGTTTAGGTAAAGAATACATCTTGGGTGAAAAGAACAGAAAAATTCTTTGCTAAACCTAAGGAATGAGAACCTAAATCCATTGCCATAGAAGTGTATAAGAGACAACTATCAAATTATTATTATGTCTCTTATACACATCTAGATGTGTATAAAATACAAGCTATTAGATGAGGAGGCAAAGGGAAAAAGAAGCATGGCATTTAAAGCTTCATCAAAAAGGAGAAAAGACTCAAGGAAGCCGATCACTTCAACAACTTCCAAATCACTTGGGATGATTGCAATTCGGATGGAGAAGTTGAAGAAGAATATGAGGAGGCACAAATGGCATTTATGGCACTTGGCGATAATGAGGTAACCTCTAGTTGTGATTCTTGTGATGATTCATGTAATAATGATGATGATGATGTTGAATCATTCATTTTTAAAATGCATGAATGTTTGAAAGAATCATATGCTAAGAACAAAGAACTAAAAATTAAAGTTAATACTTTATTGAGTGCCAACTCAAAGCTTGTGCTTGAAAATAATTCTTTGACAAAAGAAAATAAAGTTTTGAAAGAAAAATTCGTTGGAAAAACCAAGATCATGGAAGAACAAGCTTCATTGAAGAAGAGATTAGATGATCTTGATGTTACTTTGAAAACGAAGAAAGAAAATGTTTTTGAAAAGAAAAGAACTAGAAATATGTTCTTAAACAAAAATTTTATCACCTTTAGAAAAAATGATTTATGCTTTGTTAAATCTGTATAACAAGTAGACCTAGATATCTGTACCAAGGAATTCAAGATAGATTATCTATGAAGGGTGCTCAAGGCATATGAACTAAGATCATATTGGAATGGGTAACATCTAAAGTTTAGTGTGCTTTCATTTATCAAGTTGAACTATGTTCTCTTGAATATTACTCATCTATATGGTCAAATTTGTTTAGAATGCTAGAATATTTATTTCCCCATTTTTTTGTCTATAATTAGTCTTCTTGCATACACCCCTAGCATGTCTATAAGAGATAGCCCTGTCTTTTATCAACATCTAGATGTCTCTTATACAGATATGGATGTGTATAAGAGACAGCCTTTTGCATTATCAAAACCTAATTCAAAGGGGGAGAATAAACTTAGGGGGAGCTTTAACTACATGTTTCTTATGTTTTGATAATGCCAAAGGGGGAGAAATAATGGACAAATTCTCTTGTGTAGGTACACATATTTTATGGTTGTACCAAGAGAATTGTCCAATTGAGGCATCAATTTTCATCCACTGTCTCTTATACACATCTAGATGTGTATAAGAATCTAGTCCCTGATCTTATACATCATACTAATAGTTTGATAACAAGTGTGCAGAAAAACAGGAAACAAGTTTGCAGAAAAACAGGGAGGTTCGGACGCAAATGATCGTCCGAACCAAAAACAACCTCAAGAGCTTCGGACGATGGTAATCGTCCGACACAAAGATTTGAAGCAAGTCTCGGACGAAGAACAGCGTCTGAGAATATTCCAGTAGACTTTGCTCGATCGGACGCATGCTCGGACGCATCCTCGGACGTCCGAACGGATACCCTCTAACCAGAGAACGGACGCAGTGTCGGACGCAGGGCTTAGCATCGGCCGTCCGAACGGCCCAACGGCTAGTTTGTTCGGACGCACTCCTGCTGCATCGGCCGTCCGAAAGGTCCAACACTCTAGTTTTCCAGTAAACAGAAAATAGCCGTTTGGAAGTTGTTGGAAGCTGTTTTTTGGCAACTATAAATACCCTTAGGTCTGATTTAAAAACTAAGACTTCTACATTGATTACAAACAATTCTTGAGCTATTTGGGAGAAATAGTGGGTACAAGTGTTGTAATAGTGTAGGTAGTGAGGAAAGAGCTTAGAAGTGTAAAAGTTCTTCAAGTGTAAGAGTGGAGAGATAACAATCTCTTACAAAGGGAGGTTGTGAGTGTAAAACTCTTGGCTCAACTTAAGGGAATTAGTGTGAGCAAGAGTGATCCTCATTTGTGTACAAGAGGTTATTGTCTCATCTACTTTGAAGAGACTTTTAGGGCTGAACTTCAAGTTGTGAACTTGGTAGTTGCACACTAGTGAGAAGCTCTTTGTAATTGCAAACTCCAAGCTTGAGAAGCTAGGGAGTTTGGTTTGATTCTTTTAATCTCAATATTGTTATTTGTTCTTTTGAGCTTAAATTGTTGAATATCTATTATATTCATTTGGTGCATAAACTTTGAATTTCTATTAAGCACATAAAAAGGTTTGTTTTTAGAGACAACCTATTTCACCCCCCCTCATAGGTTGCATTTGGGGCCAACAATTAGGATATATTTCCAAAATATATGGCGGTTATGGATCCGAGAGTCATACCACATGGTGGCTGATAATAATCTACCCTAATTTAAATATAGGAATAAGAACATACATTCAACCAAATCTGTTAGTTTGGATGCTTTCCATCCATTTTACTATTTAGTTCAGGCTACAATTGGGGTTTAGGATATATTTTCAAAACACATGGAGGTTATGGGTAAGAAAGCCATACCACATGGGGGTTTACGATAATTTCTCCAAAAAATAATTCATTAAATTTTGGGCTAAATAAATTTTACTTACACCCCTTGTGTTTTGGCTGTTTGTCACATAACACTCTTATAATTTAAAAAGATAAAAATACCCCCCTTATACTTTTGGTTTAAGTGTCCAATGGAAGGAAAAGTGCTTCACTAACAGAATAGTTAATTTGATCAGCTTACCCTTGTTTTCTTTGCTCTCTATTAAATATTATTAATAATTTTTTTTAAAAAAAAACCATAAAATCAAAAATAAAAAGTAAGAAAAAATTAAAAATAAAAAGGAAAAATTATAGATGGAAAGAGAATTGTAGAAGAGACAATAAATAATAAAAGTAATTCTTTATCAAAGAATTATTTTTTAGGTTGCTTTCTCAGCCACACAATAAGATAAGAATAAGAGACAGGGCATTTCCTTGATAACTGAGCACCCTTCATAGATAATCTATCTTGAAAAAAGTTGTGCACGGGATATACCTACATACATGGGTTATGGGTGGAGGGATGGTAGCAGAGAAGGCCCTAGATCTATTCCCTTAATGTGTATACAGAGACAGGCCATAATCTGCACACGTATTTGATCTTTTTATGGTCAAATTGATGACCCTGCGGGATAAGGGGAATGGAGTGCACTCCAAGTATATAAAGATTGTGGGGTACCCATCTTGATTAGGGGGTTGTTAGGGTGCTAGTGACAAGATTTTTGGGGGGTTTTGGTGGGATGGGATGGGGTAGTCGGCTTTTGGGAGTACTGGTAGAGACAGCCCCTGCATCATCCATCTCCCGGTGATCTTCCCCCCCAGAGGTAGGGGGCTTTTAGGGGTGGGGTGGGATTGTGGTGGTTGGCTGAGGGTGGCAGTGTGGTGGCAAGTGATGGGGAAGATTGGAAGGGAGAAAGAAGATGATGCAGGGGGCCTTGGAGGTAGACGATGGTGGGATGAGTGATGCGGATGAGATTGGTAGTGGTTGGTACAGGGTGTAGTGGTGGCAGTGGTCACAGACCAAATCTGGCTGTCTAGTTGGGAAGTCTGTGAGGAACATCTGAGTGTTTGTTTTCTCATTTTAGCCCTTAAAGTTTTGTTAATTTTTAATTTATTCGCCAATTTTGTTAGGTATGCATTTCATAAGGGGTATTTTGGGTAGATAATAATTATAGTTTCAAAATTTTCATTAACGATCAAGGTTCTGAAATGCCAAACTAACCTATAGAAAATTAAAAATAAGGGCCATATTGGACTATTTTTATTTTTTAGTTTGGAGGACTAATTAAGAATTTTTGTTTGTAGGGTAATATTGGAACATTTTTTTTTTTAATTTGAAAGGCCAAATTGAGATTTTTTTTTTTTTTTAATTTAGAGGACCATATAAATTTTTTTTTTCTTTGGATAATCAAATTGAGGCTTTTTAGTTTGAAAGGCCATATTGATATTTTTGCTCGATTTGAAAGGGACAAAAAAGAAATTAACCCAAATTCTTATTATGAGATTATTGGGATAGTAAACTAGTTAGGAAGGAGATTTAGATTTTAGTTGGTTAATTAATATGGAGCCTTGATGGTTGAATGATAATTCATTTTCTAAAAAATATATATTTAATAATAATAATAATAATAATAATGCTATTTTTGCTATTATTATTATATACCATAAAATTTTGGAACTTAAAATTTCTGGGGGCCTAAAACAAAGACTTTAGTGGCCTTACCTTGAACTACCCCTACCCATTTCCCGCATAGGACTTTTGCCTTCAAGTTATTGAATGTATGTATGTTAATTAGAGATCTCTCTTTTCAATGTATCCCACTACGAATATGGAAAAGGAATTGTATTGCTGCTAAGCTATTAATAAATTATCTTAAATATTTGATTTAGTAATTTAAGGTCAAATTTTATTGGGTTAGTTTAGGGTCGAAATATTACTATTGATGTATGATCTATATAGGGTGAGCCTAGACTAGTAATATTATATTACAACTGCAAATGAGTGTAGGAACTAAGTATTGTGCGGGATTGAGTGTTGATTTTTACCTAAAGACGAAAGTTATCTTTAAAAATTGTACGAGCCACCTATAAAATTGTACACAATCAGAGTGTAGTCCGCTGTAGATATTACAAGAACAAAAGGCGTAATTGAGTGAATGTGAGGTATCCCATCCCATTTGGAATATGGTTTCTATTGATAAATAACTTAAATTAAGAGCTAGTATTAATTTGACTTTGTAATTTTGCTTTAGTAATTTAGCGTCAAAAATTATTGAATCAGTTTAAATCTATCTCTTCAAAATAAATAAATAACTATTTGAATTTAAATAAAAAAAGTTTGAATTAAAATCAAGTAAGTTGTAGTAGCTCAACTCAAGCATACCTGGATGTCCATTATTTAAGCAACTACTACTACCCAACAATTTTATGATACAATCAATCGTAGGGTTGAACATGGAAGAGGGGTCCAGTGGACCATTTGACCTTAAAAATCATCAAATCCGTGTGCAGATTATGGCTGCTAAATACAAAATAATACAGGTATATGATCAGGCAAAAAATTTACTAAATATTCCGAACTCTAGCCTATAAAGCCAAGTGCTGTTTGCTCTATTTTCTTCATCTCTCACATTAACACAACACACGAGAGATATCTAACCAAGACCCTTCACACACACACACGCACACACAAAAAAGAAAAGAGTGTAAGAAATGGCCCCGACAATTGACACCACCCCCATTCTAGATATCAAGGAAATGCCAGAAGATGCACATCCCATGAAAGGTGGCGATGATCTCAATAGCTATTCTCAGAATTCTGACTATCAGGTACTAATAATTAATTCAACAACTTATACATCAATTATAATTTTTAAGCTAGCCAATTTTATTTAATTGCTCTCATTATTGTTATTTGTTTTTAATTGCTTGGTATAAAATTTTAGTACTAATTACTTCTTGTACAATATTTAATTAATTTCTCAGAGGGGAGTTATAGATGCTGCAAAAACTATCATTCTTGAAGCCGTAAATCAAAAGCTGAGAGATCTTGAGAATAACATAACCACTTTCCACATTGCTGATTTTGGATGCTCTACTGGGCCGAATACATTTTTGTCTAATGCAAAATATTATAGAAGCCGTCTTATAAAATACAAAATAACCTTCCAAAAAACCCAACCATAATTCCACGTTTTCTTTAACGATCATATTAATAATGATTTCAATATTCTCTTTAGATCCCTCCCACAGAAAAGGGATTATTTTGCTTCAGGAGTTCCTGGATCATTTTACACCAGAGTTTTTCCCAAGGCCAGCTTGCATTTTGCTCATTGTTCTTATGCACTTCACTGGCTGTCTAAGGTTCCTAAGGAAATTCAAGATAAGAATTCCAATGCATTTAATAAAGGGAGAATTCATTATACTGGGAATGAGAAACATGTTGTGAAGGAATATTTTGGGCAGTTTCAAAAAGATATGGACTTGTTTCTGAAAGCTAGAGCTCAAGAAATTGTGGAAGGTGGATTGATGGTTATTCAAATTCCTGGTTTACCAAGTGGTGAGGTCATTTTTTCTAGGACTGGTGCTGGAATGCTTCATGCTCTCTTGGGATCATCCTTGATGGAGTTGGTAAATCTGGTAAGCAAAATTTATTAAACATATAATTAAGGGTTAATCTTTTATACAGTGTCATCAATTGGGATAGAAAAGTTTTTATACTATCAAAAGTAGATAGATGTTATATGTACAAAAATAATATTTGAAATTTAAACCATATATACGTGTCGTGCATTTGTACCAAATAATGTAGAAATTTTTACACATATGGTGTAGGAAAGTTAAATTCCGTAACTAATACTAAAGTTTTACAATTTCGTTACCAAACTATCTCGTTATATTTAAAGATCTGTATAATATAAATTTTTATAAAACAAAGTATTATAGTGTACAACTTTTTAAATATAATGAAATAATTTCTAAATGATGATAGAATTTCCATTAAGTATGTGATTAATTTATTTCACGTAACTCATTGTCTCTCTCCTCATTCTCATCATTGATCGTTCAAATTAATCCAAATAAGTATCAAAATTAATTAAACGAAATTAAGTTTCTTGCATGGTCTTTGCCAGCGTGGACTAGAAACATATTCACGTAACAGAAATTTGTAGTGGAGCTCAAATTTTGTTTGAAGTAGGTATTACATCAATTTATCGTGATTTATCTACTACTATCACTTACCAAAATAAAACAAAAATTTCAGAGAAGAGTATGGTTAAGACAATTCAATGCATGACCACTCTTTAGGAAAGATCCTCATCCTCATGAGTGTGTCATGTACAACTGTCAAAAAAATAGTTTTTTTTTTTTGGTTAATTTCGATACACTGTTTACTACTATTTCTGTTTTTGACAGTTGTACTTAACTATGTCAGAGGATTCACATAATTTTTTGTTCATGTTAGCCACGGAACAGATAGAGTTAAGTTGCATGTGAATTTTCACCCATATATTATTAAATTATTGTTAGAAAGTAATTCAAATAAGGAAATTCATTATATTTTAGGTAAAAATAACATCAATACGTACAATAGTTGTTTTCCTTACCTGTCTCTTATACACATAAAGACTTGTGTATAATTAATAATTACTCTTGGCAAATAAATATCTTTTTTTTTTAGGGTGTAATAAGTGAAGAAAGTGTGGATTCATTCAATTTGCCTCAATACCATCCATCAATTGAGGAATTAGAAATGGTGATCGAGATGAATAATAGTTTTACCCTCGAAAAAATTGGAGCATTAAATCACCCAATGAAGAACTTACCATTTGATGTTGAAAGGACTTCTTTACAAGTAAGGGCCGTCATGGAGCTCTTAGCATTTTAAGTGACCATTTTGGAGAAAGAATATTGGACCCACTATTCGAAATATACACCAAGAAATTGCAAGAGAATTACAATGTTTTTGACAAAGAAATTAGAAGGGATGCTGATTTATTCCTTGTTCTAAAACGCAAAAGCAATTAACTCATCATATCTGTGATCCTCTAGTTCTGGTTCATGAAGGACTTCCCTATGTGATTCACTAGAGACATTTGTGTTTCCATTTGGCTTGTATTTTAAGTTCATTTTGTTAATAAGTTGGTCGGTGGCACTGCTCAGCCAACGTTGCTTATAATATATGTCCAAAAATTATTTGCGTATCAACCCCTTGTCTTTTTAGTATTTTCAGTTTTTTTTTTCTCTCTCTCAAAGCAATTTATTTGAGATGTATATATGTGCACTTCTTTCCAGATTTATCTTATCGTTTAGGTTCTAAATTGTAGCCTCTTAGTCTAAAAATCTTAACTAGCTAGGACCTGAAAAATTATGCTCGAAAAAAGACTTATTATGGTTTAGGTTCTAATTAAATTGCTATAAATCTTCCTTTATTTTCAATTTAGCAATTATAATTGCACTAAATTAATCCATATTTCGTATGAATAACTCAAAAGTATTGCTCGGAAAATTAGAAACCATGTAACTTGGGCAAACTAATCATCACCGACTAGATTATTCGAATGAAAAACCATAATTACCAATCGACACTATTTTAAAAGCTGCTGAACTTGAGACTATACGTTATGGTTTAATTCAAACTCAGTATGAAACTTATGATTCAATTGAAATCCAATCTGATGCTTTATCTGTTATTTCATTGCTGTTTCAAAATAGAGTTAGATGATGTTGAGACACAGGTTATTTATTAGAACTTGCTAAGAAGTTTAGGTCTTGTATATTTTCATTTGTTAGGCGCAATAGTAACAAGGTTAGTCATAAATAACTTCATTTGCTTTTAACATTTGTAACACTGTATTTTGGAAGGATTTCTTCTCTTTGTGACTTCTTAGAGAGATAGAAGATGATGTAAGTCATTTTACCAATATTTAAATTTATAAAAATATGTTTATATCGTTTGGAAAAAAAAGAAAAAACCAATCGACTCGATATGGTAAGATGGCTGATCAGTTTTACAAATTTCTGAACCAATTTTAGTTTCCATTTAGAAGCCAATAACTGTAGGATATGTTTTTTTCACTCATTATTTGTAATAATTATTCGGTCAAAGAAAAACTCTGTTTGTTCATTTGATTATTCTTTCACTATTATTTACACTATTTATTGTTTGTCTTATTTAGTTTAAAAAATAACACAAATTTGTTATTTATACTATGCATTATTTGTCTCATTCATTTTTCCTTCCAATATTCCATTATTTATACTATTCATTATTTTAACTATTCATATATATTTGTTTTACATATTATTTGTACAAATCATTCATGAGTGCAACTATTCATTATCAATTTTGGTGCGGTCTAAAATTTTATACAGGAAGCATTTTAATGTAATAATCGAAATAAATTCCATAAATAATTTTCTTACCAAAGTGTTCGTAAAAGAATTCTAGATTTGAAATCTGTAATGGGACAGACCAAGTTTGATGTCTATATAGTAAATTGATTTCCTTGAAAATTGTATGGAGGACAAAATTTCTTTTAAAAAATTTATGTGTTCCGACATCCAGCTGTCTCTTATACACATCCTAGATGTGTATATGAGACTTTCCTCCCTTCTATCAACCACCTACAACCACCACCACCCTCACATCTAGACCACTACCAATCTCATCCCCATTCTCCATCTTGCCATCCTATTCATTCCCCTAGGCCTCCCACCACTATCGCACTACCCCAACTCCCCCTATCCACTCGATTTACTTTCTACCATGTCACCACCCTAGCCTTCTTCCCTGCCTTGATATTTTTCTTAAATCTAGATTTACCTTTCCTAGCCCTTTTCTACCCTATCTGCCACCCACCTTCACTTCTTCGACCACTATCTAGTCATCTTATACTATTTTTTTTTTCGATATATTATTTTCTTTATTTTTTTGATTTTTTAAATAAATTTCTTGTTGTTTTTTCCTTTTTATTCAGAATTTTTATTTTTAGTATGATATTTCCCTTTCTATTTCATCAAAAAAATATTTTTTTGACTTTTCTTAATTTTATTCTTTTTTTATTTTTTACTTTTATTCTTATTTATTTTATATTTTACCTTTTTTTCCCATTCCATGTATACATTTTTCTTTTTTATTTTAAATTTTTGCTTATTTTTTAATTTCTGACTTTTATGGCTTTTTTATTTTTAAAAAAAAAGGTATAATAGTTAATAGAGAGCAAAGAACACAAGGAATAATTGACCAAATTAATGGTTCTGTTAGTAAAGTACTTTCCATCCATTAGACACTTAAATTAAAAGTATAAAGGGGTACTATACGAGCGTATATGGCAAATGGGCAAACTATGGGGAGTGTAAGTGAAATTTACCTTTTTTTTAAAAAAAAAATTATGTTTATCTAAGTACCTATTCAATTAATAAAGTTTCATTTTATCTTGAATCCAAATGATTATTTTGTTTTTGTCAGAATAATATCTGTTATACAAACGATTATTCTGTTTTTGCCGGAATAATATCTCGTATCCAAACACTTATTTTCTTACTTTATTTAGTCAAAATATTTCTATAAAACAACTAATCTTGTTTGACTAAATAATTATTCCAAATAATAAGCAAATAATTCCAAATAAGTATTCTGGTGCTTGCACTGCAAAGAGTTTATCACGTGATTTCCCTAAGAGTAACTGTTCTGTAATGCAGCTATACATGTAGTAAATTTATTTTCTAAATGGGTTCACAACAATGTCAGAACTACAAGCCATTATATAAATTATAGTAAGGGTGCATTTGACAAAATTAAAATCTTAAATCTTAAATTTGACCATTGAAAATTAAGTGTAGAAATCTTAATTTGTTAAATTCATTAAGTTGTATTTATTTAATAAGTAGTTGAATTTGAGCACTGAATTAAAATATTTCTAGATTATCAACCCCGTATGTATTATATAGTTTGATGATAATATTATATTTTATTCTTATAGTTGAATAATTATTTAAATATTATATTTTAATACAAATAAATAATTAACTAATATAGAGTATATGTAAGAGAGATACTATGTGCAAGTGTGGGTTGATATGTGAGATATAAGGAATATAATGTGTGCAAGTGTGTGTTTGTGTAGGAGAAGAAATATATTGTGTGCAAATGTGCATTTATATGTTAGAAAAAATGACTATAATGTGTGCAAGTGTGTATTTATGTGCGAGAGAGAAAGAATAATGTATGCAAATGTTTATTTATGTGTGTGAGAGAATAAATGTTATATGTGCAAGTGTGCATTTATATGTGAGAGAAAGAGTAGCGTGTACAAGTGTGTGAGAAAAGAAATATAGTGTGTTCAACTATTTATTTATGTGAGAGAGAGAATGAAGATCACCTGTTCAAATATGTATTTATGTGTAACAGAGAAAGAATATAGGGTGTGCCAAAGTGTGCGAAAAAAGAAATATAGTGCATTCAAGTATGTGTTTATGTGTGAGAGAGAAAGAATATAGTATATGTAATTGTGTATTTATGTGTGAGACAGAATAAACATATTGTGTGTAAGTATGTGGTTATGAGTATATTTGTACATGTAAAAAGTGTATGAAAGTGAAATAAAGAAAAATTAAGTAAATTTTGCTATACTGGTAAAAAATTCAGCAAATTAAGTGATAGATTTTTCACTTAAAATTTTATATAGAAATTATGAGGTACTTAATATATTCAGAAGTAAGAGAATTTCGTTATTAAATATACTTAATACAAAAGTACTTAATAGAATTATCAAACACCCCCAAATTCATCTACCTAACCAAGGAAATTGCGATAATCCTAGACTTTCTCTGTGACACAAGTCATGATTTCAAATAGTAATATAACTCTATAACAAGCCATATCTCATGATTTCAAATAGTAATATAACCAAAGAAAGGGACAATCGCTGAAATAGTTCCTTCAACTTTTTTACTTTAGCCAAAATAGTCCATCAACTTTTTTTGTAGCCAGAATGGTCTTCCAACTTTTATTTTTTTAGCCAAGATAGTCCTTTTATGTGGAATTTATAATAAAAAAAAAAAAATTTTTTTGATGACTCCACCATAAAAGGACTTTCTTGGCTAAAAAATAAAAGTTAAAGGACTATTCTTGCTAAAAAAATGTATAGGGACTATCTTTGTAAAAAAATGTTGAGAGAATATTTTGAACTAAAGTGAAAAAATTGAGGGACTATTTTGGCGATTTTCCCCCAAAGAAATATACTCTATAACGAGCCATATCTCAAATAGTAATCCTAGAGTTTTTCTATGACTTATATCATGATTTCAAATTACAAAATGGTTGATAGAGATTCACTTTAGATTTTTTTTTTTTTAAAAAAAATAGTTCAACAATTGCAAAATTTATTTTCTTCATAAAATTCAAAATATAGTAGTACTTCCCATTTGGCTAGCCACATACTGTTCAGCTATACTCTAATTAGCTTTTAGCCATATGTGCAAGTTAGTCCCACCCAATATAATTTGTACTGATTTGATGCAAAGTAAAATAAATAAATAAACATACTTATGAATAAAAAAAATCACCAATTTTCATGAAAATTCTATTATCATTCATAATATTTATAATAAATATTTTATTTTGAATATACCATATACCACTCCAAAAAATTTCTTTGAAAAATTTGCCTAAAATATCTCATTGAAAAATTTTCATTCTAGAAATGTTTTAAATATTTTTAAAAAACAATTTTGTTAAAATTAAACTTTTTTTTTGGTAATGCTTTCAAAATTTTAAAATATTACTTGTATTACCAAATGTTATATTTCCCAATGAAAGAAAAAATTTCCAAAAGGTTTACCAAGATATATTTCTATTTTAAGAAAAACTAAATTTTCTAGCCACACACCTACCTTTCCCTTCTCCAATCACCTATTACCATCTTTCCTCCCTTTCTAGCCCTGTGCTACTACCCCCACTACCCTCCCTCTTTTACCACCCTCTCCCCATTGGATGTATCACTCGTCACAATAAACTATTGTGTTTAGGGGGTAAAAAGGTAAATTTCACTTACTCTACAGAACATTGTTCTCTCCTTCCCTCTTCCCTGGCAATATATCTCCCATTCTTCTCTTTCCCTAACACCAAATCCCCTTTCTTCACTTTTCCCCCTCTCCCGCGTTGCCCTCTCCCTTCGTTTTCTTCCAACACAAGATCCTTCTCATCTACCTGCTCCCTATCGCCCTTCCCTCCCTACCTTTTCCCCAACCTGGTGTCATCCCCTTTCCTCTCCATCCCTGACATCACCTTTTCTCTCTTAGCAACCACCCTCTACCTCTCCAGTCTCAACCTCAACCCCAAACCCAGATTTGACTACCTTCACCCCTAGATCCAACCGCTCCCATCCCCGATATGGCTCCCTACCCCTAAATCTGACCATCCCATCCTCGAATCTACTCTTTCATCCCCATCTACTAGTGTAAGTGAATTTCTTGAAAAATTACATCGTATTGACTAATTTAACTTCCTGACAACGTTGTTTTGATAAATGTAGAAATTGATGTTGTGTAAGAAATGATTGGATAATTTTACCCCTTAAAATTTTACTTTCCATCACTAATAATTATCGCAATAGAAAAACATGTTTAAAGTAGGTCAGTGACCATTTTTTTTTTCAAAAAAAAAGTATAGTTTAGTGACCTTATTTGAAAATGATGAATAGCTTAATGTCTATTAGTGTATTTTGCTCAATTAAATTAAATTAGCATTTTGGTTTATTATCTATTGAGATCTTGTTTAAATTAGTCCCACCAATGTAATGTATACTGATTTTACACAAGGTATTGAAAATCTTAAAAATACTTACAAACATAAAAAATCACCAATTTTTCAAGAAAATTCAAATCATGATTCATTATATTTACAATAAATATTGTATTTTAAACTATACCAAATACCAACCTAGTTAATACTAATGCTAACACCCGACATCTTAGAGATTATGCAATACCTAATTTTGAGGAAGCGAGTTCTAGCATTGCTCAGCTGCCAGTACAAGCGAATAACTTCGAAATCAAGCCTGCACTGATACGAATTATCCAAACACATGCTGTGTTTGGAGGAGGCCCAAATGAAGATCCGTATGAGCACTTAATTAGATTTGAGGAGGTCATTGACACAATCCGGTACAATGGAGTCCACCACGATTGTATGCGGATGAGAGCATTCCCATTTTCCTTACGTGATAGAGAAAGGTTTTGGCTGCAATCATACCGATAAGGCATTCTTCACAACATGGGACCAACTCGCTCAAGAATTCCTAACTAAACACTTTCCACCGGCTATATTCTAAGCTCCGAAATGGTAGGGCACTATCGGCAATAACAAATCACTTATGTTTCAGCTTCTCTGAAACATGGGATCGCTTCAAGGTGCTATTGCCGAAGTGCCCCCACCATTCTATATCTTTATGGCTGCAAGTCTAAACCTTATATAATGGACTATTTCCGGAGACGGGTTTGATAGTTGATACAAGTACGGGAGGTTCTTTTCCCTATAAAACTCCAAAGAAAACTCAAGAATTGTTAGAAAGAATGGCATCCACTCATTCTGTCATGGAACAATAATTCCTTCAATTGAACAACAAACACGACAAGTGAATCAAGCCAACGTCCAACAAGGAGGTATGTCTAGCTATGATTCGTTCTTGTCTCAACAGAACATGATAATGAGTGCCATTACAAACTTGACAAAGACCATAGAGAATATGGGAAGAAGCTTAGTGAACTCATTTGTGTTTGACATCTCAAGGGATCTTGAGTTGTGATTTCTGGGGAGGAAATCACCAAAATGGCTACTGTGAAACATCAGTGATGCAAGGTGGCAGATTAAATTTATTTCCAACAAAAATCCCACCACATGACGTCAACCCAATAATTATGGAAACACATACAACCCTTCTTGCCGAAATCATCCGAACTTTTCTTGGACTAACCAAAACAACGTACAAAATCCATTATTTCAGTCAAATATGCCTCAACATAATTTGTCCAATCAACCATCATCATCTAGATCATACCTACCACCACATCAAAGGAATTCCCAAAATTTTTCACCTCAACAAAATAACTCATACCAACCTCCATCACCAAGAGCGCCATCTCAAAATCCAAATTATCCCTCACATTTAAATCATGATACATCCATTGATGATAATCTCAAAAGGGATTTTGAGAGATTGAAAAGGGAGTGTGAAAATTTGTGGGCTACCACAAGGAACCTTGAGATGCAATTAGGAAAAATAGCCTGACAAAGCAATGAGAGACAGGTTGGAACATTGCCGAGTGATACAATCCCAAACTTGAAAAGGCAAAACAATGCTATCTCCCTAAGAAGTGGAAAAGAGTTGGTTGTGCCAAATGAAAACAAGAAGGTGGTATACAAGAAGAGAAGAAAAATTCCAAGGTGATTAAGGAGAAGAATGAAGTTGGTTATGATGATGACAAATGACAAAAGTAGATGGAAACAAGGAGTTGAAAAAAAGGCACGTAGTGGAGCCTTTGAATTTGCATCCTTTGATAAAGATTCCATTTTCTCAAAGGCTCAATAATTCTAGAAAAGAGGAAAAAAACAAGCAATTTCAACTATTCATCAACCTTCTCAAAAAGGTTAATGTCAATATTCCTTTGGTTGATATCCTCACCAAAATGCCCAACTACGCGCGATTTATGAAGGATTTATTGGCAAAGAAGCGAAAATGGTAAGATGGTGAGAAAATTTATCTCGACACCAAATGTAGTTGCAATTTTTCTAAGGAGATTACCCCCTAAACACAAAGACCCTGGTGACTTCTCAATACCGATGAATATTGGACTAACAACGCTACATCATTCACTTATACACATATAGCCTAGTATCAACATTATGCTGAAATCCATTTATGATAAGTAAGGAATCACCAACGCCAAACCGACTAACGTTACGCTCCAATTAGAAGACTTGAATGAAAGAAAACCATATGGCTTGTTGGAGGACATGCTTGTGAAAGTAGAGAAGTTGGTATTTCCTGTTGATTTCTTCATGTTGGACATCGACAAGCACAATGAAATACCGCTAATTTTTGAGAGATCATTTTTATCAACTACATATGCACTGATAGATGTTAATAAAGGAAAGTTGATTTTACAAGTTAAAAATGAATCAGTTGAAATTGATATTTATTATTATAATGATTATTTCCTATTTTGGAAGAAAGATGTGCTAATCATTCACTTGATCCCTCTATTGGCAGGTCAAACGAAGATTTCTAATCAAAACCACTCGACGATATGTGTGCGGTGAGAAAGAATCAAGAAAGTTGTGCAAACCATCAAAAAGTTTGTGATGTACAAAAGTTTAAAGAGTGCAAAAAAGAAGAAGAAATGGCTCAAAAAACAGTTGGACATGGTACTGAAGACATTGGCTTTAGTTTCTACAAGGAAACGTGAGTTTCTTCAATGAAAAGCTGGGAATCAAGAAATCAAGGTTAAGAAGAGTGGGATTAAATCTTTTCCTTGAAGGCCTAAAGAAAGGGGATGGCCAAACACCCTAGCATGCTTTACAGGAGAGAGAGTGCAATAGTCTAGTCTAAAACTTCAAACAATGGCACTACATGGGAGGCAACCCATGTGTGTTCTTAATTTTATTTCTTGTGTTGTTGTTTAGTTTCTTACTATTTTAAGGGTTTTTATGTTTTGTTTTTTGTTTTAGTTATTGATGTTTTCCATCTCAATCCCGATGAATTTAGTTCAAAATATTCTGCACCAAACGATCTGAGACCTTTCATTGACATAGAAGCTTTCTTTTTCCCCTTTTTATACTTTATTTTTGCATCTGGGACAATTCTATACTCTTAAGTGTGGGGTGAGAAGATTTCTTAATTTCTATTTTTTTGGTGTTTTATTTGTTCATTTTGTTCAATTTTTGCTTTCATAGTTGTAGCTTAGTTTTTTATTTGAGAACTATTTTCTTAATTTCTATTTGTTTGGTGTTTTATTTGTTTATTTTGTTCAATTTTTGCTTTCATATTTGTAGCTTAGCTTTTGATTTGAGAGCTTTTCAAATTTTTTAAAATTCTATTCAGAAATTGCTTAGCATGTTTCTTTAATTTTCTATTTGATAATTTTTGAGCTAAGTTGTCATGCATAGGGTAGCGGTGTTAATATTTTCCTAGCATGATTTCTACTTTTTGAGCACTAATAGTCCTACAATGTTGTATCTTTTTGGCACTAAGAGATAATTGTGCAGATTCACATATATTGCACTACTACACTTGCTTTATTACATTATAATTTTAGGCAAAATTTTGGATAATTTGATTTGATTTATAGATGAGAGTAGGCATTTCTTTGGAGACATAGCCTTTCAAGCCAACCGTTAAGTAAAATTTATCCCTAGAGCCCTATTTGAGCCTTAATTTGTTTTGAATGGACAGAAGTACCATTTGTTTTGTATCTACCTCATTTTTTTCTGCCTTTGTGAGGTATGCTAAATGTCCCTTAAAGAGCTTTAATGCCGCATTAGTTGTTATGGCGATATAAGGATGAAAAGTAATTGTATGAGAGTGATTGAATGAATGGTATACAGTTTAAGGAGTAGGGGTTTTAAAAAAAATTTTGTGTTGACCATAGCAGGTGGTACCCACACTGGCACCTGCATTGGAATATTGCAGGTGGTGCCCATCACTGGCACCTGCATTGGAGTGCTAGTAAGTAGTGCCTATAACTGGTACCTACATAGATAGTTTTTACGGGTAGTGCCTACCACTGGTACCCGTTTTGGAGAAAAGAAAAAGAAGAATCAATGATGAAAAAAAAATGAGATATTTTTTCAAAATATTGGTGAGTAAGGTTGAAATTGGAAAACTAGGATTTTGTTTTACTTGTTGCCCAAAATTTTTATGGTTGTTTTAATGCTCATCTAGATGTGTATAAGAGATGTGTGGCCTACATTAATTTAAAGCTCTTTTTCTTGTTTGTTTATCCTTTTCCCTTTCTTTGTTAGCCAAACCCTAACCTTGCATTACTAGCTAAAAGTCCAACATAATTTAAGTCAAGTTAGTTGTCTACATTAGTGGAGAAATGTAAGAAGAGTAAGCTATGGAGTGTTTAGAAAAATTTAAAGGGTTTGCATGATTTGATCTTAAGTGTCTCAAAAGTTATTTTTGTATGACTATACACACACCTAATAAACTGGAATACATGAATGGGGGTTTATTATTATTTGACTATTTCTTTATGATGGTTTGGTTATTGGTTATTTATTTGGATGATTGATGAAATGTGTTGAGTATGTTTGTGATTTATTTTTATATTTTGCTCAAGACGATCAAAAACTCTCTTATAGTATTTATAAGCTGTGTATGTCGTATATTTTATATATCGTTTATCATGTTTTTAATGTAATTTGAGCAAGAATTGATTAATTATGAGTTAAAATAGTTTATTTTGAGTATTTTAGGGTTTGAGCGAAAAAAGAATCAAAATTGATCGAAAAAGTGGAGAAATATTGCAAAATTAGAATTTCGTGCAATTTAATTTTTGTTCTTATTGTATTCTTCTTCTTTAATTATCGTTTTTGTTTTATTGCCTTTAAATTCTTAATTGCTTTCGTAGTTTAGTAGTTAGGGTTTTATTGGATCTCTTTTAATTATTTTTATGCAAAGATTAATTTACTTTCTCGTTCTTGATTAAATTCTCGCAAGTAAAATATATTAAAGTAGGGTTTTAGTTGATTCT